>JACAXG010000013.1:4148775-4394911 GCA_018881555.1 Amblyornis subalaris
CTAAGCACAGCAAGGCACAAACATGAGAGGGCTTTAAAAATCATGGAAGAGGTGGAGGGCTCAAGCATACACCAACACACCTTGAATATCAATAAAGCAGGTCTTTAAAAAGACCAAGGACCTTTCAGCTCCCATCTCAGAATCTGTGCTCTGTACCACACCAAGAAACCCTCACCAAGGAGGATGTTTTCCTGCATTGCAATTCTACAATRAGCCTGACTGTGAGCAAGAGGAATGTGCTGACCTCCAGGAGCCCGCCATGGCTCTGCCTGTTGGGATTCCATCCGAGCACTGAAGCCTTCACAAGGACTGGGAGCCTCCTTCAGGCAGAATCCAGCCTTCAAAAAGCAAAATCCAGAGGCAGTCAAGCTTGCTACCAGTCCAAGAGAAGGCGAAGGTGTAGATTTGAAGGTGGYTGAATATTTTCCCTTTTCAACTCTAACAGTGTTGTGGTCAGAGCCTGACTTTGGTTGCATTTAAAGCAAATGGAAACATGTGAGTGTAGATCCAGAAAGAATTTGACACTAAGTAAATCATAATTATTCTCTCTTCTAAAACGGAATACAGGTTACTTAGCACTCTGATGCCTGAACCATCTGTGAAAAATTAGTTAACTAATGAGCCAAAATACATCGCAGCTACTATGTGGGTACAGGGTGTTAACAAAGTAAATGCATTGCAGTTTCCCTAAGCACATTATCAGCCATATGATTTCTGGGGCCATGTGCTGCACATTATGTGTTTTCTTTCCTAGGAAGCTTCATTTCAGTTAATTGTCTCTCCAGCTCCCAGGGAGTACACAGAACAAGCTGTACTGCGTCTTGACTTTATTTTGATGAGAGACTGAGAGGTCTGGGGTCCTGAATGAAGGTGGGTTTTTAGCAGGGAACATTTTGTGTTTACTCTAGGAATTACTCTAGACCCTAGGAATGCTGACTTCTGTTTTATGGAACTTTAATGTCAATGTGGCTCCTCTGAAAAACTTGCCCTCACAGATCTCCATCTCAAAAACCTCTCTATTCCTTGAGTCCAGACTTACATGGAATTTCTTGGGTTTTCTTTCCCCTGCTTTGGACAATTTGGCTTTTTTCCCTCTTTTTGATCACTCGTCCAACAGTGGAGAAGRTCTCCTGCTGGGTAAATGGGTGTGTTTTGCAGCAGGATGACCATCTCATGTCAGGCAGAATCACAGCTTGAACTTGCTGGTGTTGAAAGGTGCAATTTCTGCCCTCTCATCACTGCCCTTCTCAGACATACCTAAATGCAACTAAATTTTAACATCTGGAGGCCAAAAGATATTCAGAGCCAGATTCACCTAGGYGGAAGAAGTAAGTTTTTTGAGAGCCCAAGAGGCCAAACTGATGTCCTGAGAGGGATGTTTAGACCTACTATCACAGGTAGAATTATTTCTGGATTTTCAACCTTGTTTTCCTTCATCTGTGGCAACATCTTGGCATTGTGTTCCCATGCAGAAGCAAGAAAATACATGGTGAACATTCCTGTAGCCTCTCTCTAGGATTCTCTCCTAACCAGCTATCCTAAATGCAGGAAAACTGGTCTGGCTGCAATGCCCAGCTTCTAAAACACACACCTGATGTAAGAYAGACCTGAGTCACAAACCTCCTCCACCCCTAGCTCAGACCTCTCACTCTGTGGATGGAAGTGAGTGAAGATGGAGACTGAGTGAGAGACAGGCTGACCGTGCTGGACAGAGCCCCATGAACCTCACCTTGCTCAGGGCAACCTCTCACGTGCAGGACCCCAGGGGGAAAACAGACACTACATGATGAGTGTAGCGAACTACTGAGATTAAAACAATTAAAACAACAGGAACACAACAAACATAATGGGACAAAAACRGACAGGAACTGTTCCAAAGAAACACCATTGGATGGAAAAATCAAGCATTTCTCCTTTGCCATTAGGCCCATAAGAAATTTGTTCTACATGCAGCCAGGATGAAAAAGAGGAAACAGAAAGAAATGTTAGGAATTTTTGGAGTCATGCCTAGCAGAGGGATGTTTGAAGTTGCAAAAGTAAAATGATTGATGTACTTTCCTTTCTTGTGGTTTATTTTTCTTAGAGGTATGAAAAATGGCTCCTTCACATGCCAAAAAATTACAAGACAGGTAGGATGTTCCTGTTTGTTTGTTTGTTTGTTTTTATAATATCAAAATTAGGATACAAGATTGATGTTTAAATAAATAAATAAATAGAATCAGCCTTGTATCTTAATTTCCATGTTTGCAAGACTGAAAACAAACACTGGAGAGTGTGCAACAGAAAGCATCTCAAAGCTGTGAGAATATGTCCACCTTCAGCTGGAGGAACCTGAGTCATTTCAGAGCCCAAACTGCACTGGATGCAAGAATTGCCTTCTGGACCACGTGCACTGGTGGTGCAGGTTGTCACCTGCAGGTGGTCACGTCAGCTTCRCTAAAGATACTGCTGATATGGGAGGTGCTGAATCTAATGGGAGCTGAGAACTGTAGTAATCAAAATTCCTGGGCCTCATCCAGGATACCAGCTGATACATCCTTGATTCTTTGGGCCACCTTTGGCTTGGGCACTGTGTGACAAGACAAATCCTTCTGCAAATGGTGTCTAGCAATCCAGAGGTCGTGGATTAAATGTCTCTGCATTGGGTTATGTTAGCAAACAAGTGTAAGGCCGCACATATGCTTCTGGCCAACATGTTTTCATTAACAAATAACTCAATAAATAATTAAATACGTTGGAGCATCATTCTGATTACTTAAAGCTAYAGCTCCTGAGAATTTACTAAATCCTTACAACTCCCTCATGACTGTAATGTGAGGAATTGGCATGGCTGCTGCCAAAAGGAACCACACTTCTGACATGTCCAAGATCATGACACCAGCCTGTGGACTGCGGCAATGCTGTTCTGAGCAGGTCAGTTTTCATGATACACTTTGCAGGGGTGCTCACGTCCAGGAGTGTGGCTGCGTGCAGTGTTCAAGCTCTGCTACCAGATGAGGTCTGGGTTTGTGCTTTTTAAGGGTTCTTCTTTCTAAAGGAAGGTCTCTGAAGATACTTCACAGGCCAGTAGGCAAAGGCATGTGGCAGCTGCAGGTCTAGGCTGAGAAATGCAGCATTTGTGCCCCTTTGGACTTGCTACAAATTTGGTGTTCGCAGGGATCTGAACTGACTCAGTGAATGGAAATGCCCAGCCTTTGCAGGGCTTTTCAAAACGGACTTCCCACCTCTTCCAACCAGCATTTCATTTTAGGAAACACCAAAATGCTTTCCCCATGAGAACTCCCTCTGCAAGCATGGATCCAAGCCGGGGTAATCCCATACTCTGCAAAGCTGTGCAGTTCACATGGCACAGGRTGAGCGTCCCTTCCGGATAATGCTCTGTGAAACCAATGGTTACACCACAGCAGCCCCCTGCCATCACCTCATACAGCAGACACATTCATAGCAAGTGGATCAGCCAGGATCCAGTTTCCAAATGCAGRGCTTGAAGAATTAAGACGCTCCCATTGCTGCTCAGTGGGAGCCRGGCATTTTACTTCCCTGCACGTCACGCTGAGTTTTCACACCCCTTTTCCTCCACCTCCCCTCCCTCCTTGCCCCAAGCTTTCGTGATTAACATGGCAATGGAGATTCAACTGTGTGCATACATTGATTTGCTGGGTGGCTCGGCAAAAGGAAGCAAATCCAAGCTACTTACCTCAGCGCAGACCCCTTTGGCGTTGCAATACCATAGCCTTTGGAGTCCAAGTTACCTCCCACCTTCATGGTGTCGCAGGGCTTCCGCTGCTCGATGTACTCGTTCATCGTGGACTCCAAGAGGTATGCGTACTTCCCTTTCGACTTCCGCACCCGGATCATCCCCTCTTCCGTCGTCCTCACAAAAACGGAGGGCTCGGCTGACTTCATGTATGTCCACATCTTCTCAAACACTGCTATTTTGGACCGCTGCGTAGGACAGCAGAAACCCAACAGAAGCGTTAGCAGAGCTTTGGGTGCCCCCCGAGACTTCCAGCTTGGGTTGAACACACACCCACACATCAAACGGGCCGAGGAGGCCAAAAGGGGTAACGGGATGTTACAGCTTCTGCACCAGGGCCCAGGTCAACCCCTGACTTTCTGGCACATATTTGTGTACAGAGTGATTTTGTGGCTCAGACCAAGCTGGAAATCAGCAGACAGTTTCATCTGGAGTTGCTCAGAGAAGCTCCTCGGTAACGTGGGGAAGCACACGGATATTCCATATTTGCGYTCRCAATTACAGAATATCACATGCGCTGGAGTCACTGCCAATCTTCTGGCAGGCTGTAACATGGTGAGGGGAAGCAAGTGAAAAAAACAGACCTGAGCTGAGGACCAGAGAGKATGGGCCTGGAGGGCCTGTCAAACAAGAAGGTAAGAAAAGCATTTGGATTAAAGTTTCCTTTTTACCCTAAAAAATTCTTTAGTGGAGCCAGCTTCCAGGGTGCCATAGGCGATTTCCGTCTGCTTGGCCAAGTCCTCTGCACTCTCGATGGGAGACACCATCCTCTCCACGGTGAGGAAGGCAGCCAGGTTAGCTGTGTAGGAGGATATGATGATCAAGGTGAAGAACCACCAGACGCCACCGACTATGCGGCCGGAGAGAGACCTGGGCACAGAGAGGAGAGTCAGACAGGACGAGGGTGAAGGTCCGAAAGGTGTGGCTTGCTCTTGCAGGCCCATCATTTACCTGGCTCTTTACCCAAAGTCACACTCTCCAGCCACTTCCAAGGAAGCCAGAAGTCTGTCTCAGTTCTTAATTCACTTTTAAAGGTGTCGATGTAATTAGAGTGAGGATAAAAAATTCACATTATAAAAAAAAATAGCAATAAACTGATAGAACTTGCTTTGATWTTTGGTTCCMTTCAGAGTACAATATTCATAATAAGACATGATGACAACTGTGAGAAAGTTTAGCTGGGCAGGGGGCAATGCCCATCAACGGCATCTCTGTCAAGGTTTCYGTTGTACCATGTACCCCAGGCAGGAAGGAGCACCAGCATGGAACCAGACCAGACACACAGCCCAGCTGTGATCGTTTGGTCAGCTCCACCATCACCTGAAGCTTATAAAAACAACCCCTGTGTTTTTCTGTAAGACATATTGAAGCTCAGAGAGGAGTTATGGGCTTAATGAATAATTTGCCTACTGACAGTCTCTGTTTTGTATTCAGCAGATGGTTAGACAAGATGTTCATAATAATGCTTTAAAATCTAGGAGTTTTGTACTGTCTGCAATCAAATAGCCAATTAACTGTAACCATTCAATAGCTATAGAGGCAAATAAGTCAAGCAGGCATTAATTAATATTAAAATCTTTTCAAATAATTTTAAAGAGTGGAAGATTATTTTAGAATGATGTCGGTATTCAGGCATTCTGTCTAAATTATTTATGTGCTCCTTCTCTAGATGCAGAGCACTGTCCCAGACAGAAGGGAACATACAATGCTATTTGACAAAGCCAGACAGCCTGACTAAGGAGGACCTGCCTGTGAGAAACACCATTTATTTCTCCATGGGGGACCGTGTTTCAGTATTGTCTTTCTGCTGATCTGAGTCACTCCACAGAAATATGTTTTATGGGATGGTAACAGAGACATCCCAGTCCAGCTAAGGGCTAAAGTTAGGTGAGATAAATGTGACCATCTTGCTTCCCATCTGCAGAGAATAGTCAGCCTGCAGGACTKTCAGCACATACAGCTTTACCATTTGTTTCATATTTGGAGAGGGATGGGGGAGGGAGGCAGCTATAGATTCAACTCACACATCTTCAGATTGATGAGGAAGAGGAAGAAAATTAGTCTGGATGATGTGTGCTCAGGGAAGGAAGYGCTCAGAAAAGGCACAGAGGCATTAAACAAAAGTAACCAGATAATGTCAAACACAACAATCTCTGCTGATGAAGGCCACTTTGAGCTGGCAAAATCCATTTGCATGGCAAATAATCACATTCATCTCCAGCTGCAAATTACACAGCCTTTCCTTCCTGATGAAGCTGGGATATTTCTGCGACTCTTTTCAATCCCTTCAGCAGCAGTCAGCCGGATTCCTGTCTCCAGACCCTCGACACCCTGGTGATATTCACTACCAGCTAATCCCATGGGGCTGCCTGCAGTCAGCTGCAGATGGCTTATGCTTCCCAGCTTCACACCTGGCGTAGACAGCATGGAGAAGTAACTATGGGGTGTTGAGACTGCAAGGTAATGGGGAGGGCTGAGGGAGGAGGGAGAAGAGAGAGGATGCATGTGTGCATCATGGACCAGCCTCATCTGGGCTGTCTGGTGCTGGTGCTGGTCATTCCCCCTCATGGCATGAAGAAGGGTGTGCTCACTCTCACAGACTGTGGGGGAAAGGAGAGGAGAGCAGCAGCTTGCTGGGCCTGCCAGCATGGCTGGGGCCTCGTGCGTGATGTTTTGTTGCAGACACTGCTAGTGGGCAGTGTGTGCCCTCATTGCTGGATTGACTCGGAGCTAAAGCTGTGAACCAAAACTGCTGCAAACACACAGCAGAGAAAACACTCAGCACACGGGCTCTGCAGGACATGGTCCTTCTGCTCTGTGGCTGTGCAGCATTTAACATGAGGCAGAGCTAGCCAGGGACAGAGGCTCTGGGAGGACAGAGCAGTACAATAAATATTGTAACAATAGTCATGATAAACATCACACAAGCAGATGAGATCCCATGCAACACCCCCACGGCTCAGGAGCAGTGAACACAGGCTAAACAGAACAAATTGAATTTCTCTTGTCTGCTTAGACTCGAACCAATGCCTGTCATTGCTTACCATGGCAARTGCTTGGAAAGGCAATATCTGTTACTATCTTGTTCTGCTGCTGCTGTAGACCAAGCTGAAGAACAGCAGTGCCTCCATCACAGGACACATTTGCAAAGGGCCTTTGTAATTTAGGAGATAATGTCTGATTTCTAGAAGTGACTTCAACACTAGGGAGCTAAAAGCCTGGTCAAAAACCAGTGGGACTTAGAATTATGTTTATGCTCTAGTAAGCAGTTACAGAGGAGTAGGTAGACCTCATACTTTGAAGTCACYGTGAGATTTTGAAAATCTCATTTTGGAGCTAGGTAACAGAAAATGACCTTCCACTTGACTAACAAATGTTCTGCAGCTTGAGCCCTGGCTCAAGTTCATTTCTCTTCACTAATGGGCAGTATGGGGTTTAAATTCTCTTGCCTGAGGACGTGTCCCTGTACCTGTTCAAGCATAACATGAAGGAATCAGCTCTCTGCTGTGTGAAACAAGTCAGTAACTCAGTCCTCTGCAGAGCTAAGGTGAGACAGAGCACCCTGGTGAGCACTTTACAGATGTGCTAAGGTTCGGATGTTTGGATCTGTCTATTTGACCTCTGGATTTATTCACAGTCATTATCATAGTAATCCTTACAAATAGCAGGGTCTAAAAAAAAATCGGGCTAAAATAAGCAAGGGTAACAGTGTAAGAGGCTCTAAAGAATGGCTAATTCTGGGATGCAGAAAGCGGTAAAATATCTAGATAGACCAGACTGCACATTTTTCAACCTGTGTTATTCCTTCTGCACCTAGACTCTTCTTTCCCACACAATCCAAATTAACRTATCTTGGTTTCTTCTATCCCTGCCTGTGCTGTATAAAATAACACACATATCCCCACTCTTCTCCCTGCCTTGGGATCCTGCCTGTCCCTCACTGAACAGTGGCAAGAACAGGATGCTCCTTTCCATCATTACCCTTGCAGGAGTAAGTAGTAAATACTCTGCCCTCATTATCCACAGTGCACAATCTACTTAAAATTAGAGCTGGCTGGGAACCAAGATTTCAGGACCGTGGAAAACTCTGAAATTGTAAATAAAACCTTAATATTCTCATTTGGAATGCAAAGATAACGGTTGCAAATGTCCTCTAAAAGTAGCACTCTGAAAATGGTTGTTTTGGGTCTGTCCAAGCTTTGCCTTTTTCTATTGCTTAAATTTTAATTTCTGAAAGACTAAATGGTATAATTTAACCATGGTAAACAATTTTGTTTCTGCTTTCTTGTTATAAATAATTTTCTTTCAGCTTTTATAATGCGTTAAATCCTTATCTACCACACGTATAATTTAAAAGGTAATTCTGAAATGTGCTATTTTAAATCTACCTAACAAAAATACTGCAGATGACCAAGCTGAAAATAATAATTTTTATTTTCTTACTTAGATGAATTTTTTTAAACCTTTCCTTGCAAAAGCAACTGCATTTTGCCAGCAGAAAACAGAGAAGAATTTTAAGTTCCCTTTGTTCCCATGAAGAGATTTGTTTTAATGTTTTAGCCTTAGCATTGATGGATTCATACAGAAATAGAAGATCATGCAGCTATAATCTCATTTCTTAAAACAAAATGCAATCCTTGATCAAACAATTTTCTCTTTGATCTTATCCCTCATGGAAGGTAGGAAAAGCTGACAGGAGTTTGTCTCTGTTTTGCCATCTATTAGAAGAGAACAATACATTTTTTGCAAAAAACATTAACAAGATCATCAGAAAATATACAGAGTAAACCTCATTGGAAAACTGTTCAAGCACCATCTCAGTTCTCTCCCACTTCTCCCTTCCCCCTCCCCAAATCCATTCCTTATGGAGAATTACACCTAAACTGACAGTGTTTTAATTAGAAGTGCAAATCTGGGATTCTGAAGCCATAGTTGCTTCGGGAGGATTTCCCAGATTTGCTGTTAAATTCAAGTCTAATAAAGGCTCACTTAGTCAACTGACATATTTATCACTGAATGAATTTATGCGAAACTGTTGAAAGAAAAGCTCTTCTGTGCTTGTGGTACGGATTGTGGGTCAAACCCACTTTTGGTCTTCTACCCACACACAGCCTCTGATCTCCAACACTACTCTGTGAATCTGATACTGATCTAGACAATTTCATGGTTCTGSCTGAAGCCTGACTCGGTAGTGGATTAGCTGCAAACATTTTGCTCCAGTTTTGCTCTTATTTTGAGCAAATTTTCGACATTAAACTCTGTCAATGTAAAGAGCTTTGCTTTTCCTCTGTGTCGCAGACCATCTGGCGTGATTGGTCTCATCACTTTCCCTCCATCCCTGACATGAACCCCAGATCTGCTCAAAAGGTCTGTGAGCAGTAATAGGAAAAGGAAGAAACTCAATGTGGGGTTGTGGAGATGGGAACAGCTCTGGGTGCCTCCATCACTTACAGACTGCAGAGCTCTTATCYCCTTACTCTCTGCTATGCCATGGATAGTTTTGAATGAGCTAACAACTGTTTGTCACAAAATCTGAGTGATTATAATGCAAGTTTCTCTGCACATGCTGCATTATTAATTTTTTTTGCCGTATTAGTTTGCTTTTACTTATGATTGAATCCTACCTCCTGGTACGAGAGTCTGGAGTCCAGCCTGAACTGCTGGGTTTTAACATGGAGCGGCAGGAAAGCCCAAACACAGAAGTAAAAATGTTTTCTACTGACATTCTCATTTACCTCTCCCAGAGGTAAAAATTCCTTCTTCATCTCTCCTCACAGCTTTTCTACAGAGCTAAGAGCTGTATATTTTGATTCCCTATGGGTAACATTAACCGGGGAGACAGGGTAAGGAAGGTGAGGGTGCACAGATACTGGGAATCCCATGCTGGCCCTGTCCTGCTTTTCTTTCTCTAATTCTTGTTTAAAAAAAAAAAAAAAAGAAAGGAAAAAAATTTAGAGCTTCTTAACTTTTGTATATGGGCTGGAGATCTGCTCTTGTGATTTCAAGCAAACCAYGCCAGTTCATCTGACCCCAAAGCCAACATGCTGGAAGGAGGCAATATTAATTAGAGAATCCCAGCAGAAGTCYCTTTAAGAAGGGGCCTTGGGGATGCTCCCTGTGTAAATATTGCATGGACTGAATGTGATCTCTGCAAATACACAGAATCTCCCACATTCAACAGGAGGTTGTATCTGTGAGGTGTTAATTGTAAATCATAGTTTATTTACTGTTTCTTTCTGCCTAAGCTAATGGCATTGGGCAGCAGTACATGCTCCCTCTCCTACTGTTTCATCTCTTCTCTTACAGAATACATTGGCGCTTTTTTCCCCTTCAATTTCCCTTTAATGGGCAAAACCTCATCCTAAAATGAGTTTTCCTGCTTAGTCAGAAATGCATCATGCCACTTGTGGTTCTCCAGTCATTGGACCTCGGATTACTGCAGTGCTAAGTATAAGCATGACTGCATGGAGCAGCTTCGTGCTGTTTTCAAGACATTCACTTAGCGTTTTGACAGGCAAGAGGTACCTAACGGCCTAATCAGAGGACTGGCATCCAGGAGCTGGTTTTTTTTTGTTCCCTGTGAAGCCCTGCTACTTTATGGGATCCTGGATAGCTTACTTCATCTCTCTAATTTASTTCCCAGCTGTGGGAGAAGAGGATGAATCACATTTATGAACTTCTCCTGGGCGGGTGGCCTGAAGCGTTGGCCATCAGGTGGAATTTACCTCTGAGCTGCTGCTTTGCCCAATTCCCTTTCCTGAGACACTCRATCCCAACAGGCAGAGGCAGCTCCAATGGGTCCAGCTGGGCAGGGGGTGATGTGTGCACTCCACGTTTTGCAGGTTGTGCCCTTTTGTGTCCTCAACTGACCCAAAATGATGCCTGTGGATACTCAACAAACACAACTCACCTGCTCAGCTAGGAGGGTGTTGGAAGCACTGGATGCCAAGCAAACATGGGCTGACATGGGCAGCAAGCCCTCTTCAACTTCAGCAGCACCCATAAAAACACTCCTGCAGAGCAGAACTGCAGGACTGAGGTGAGTCCTTCACTTGAGGGACCCACCAACCCTGCACAGCACCTCCGGCTGCTGAAATGAGATGCTTAACCCTAAAAATGCAGGATAATACACTCAGCTCTTCCAGAGGGCTGCTAAAAACASTGCAAATACAGGGCTAGGAGAAAGAGATCTGAAGATATGCACTGTCATCCTCTAAAGGCACAGTGTGTCTTCTCTGTGTTGCAAACAGGGTGGTTTAAGGGATGAATGAATGTTTAGAGAAGAGGTTTGCTGAGAAACACGTGGTCACTTTGGGCTGCTTGGCAGCTCCAGAGAAAGGCAAAGTCATCCCTCTTCTGCTGTTTTGCCAGCTTTTGCTACAAGGAAAAAAAWTCCCCAACTCTTGTAATGCCTTTGAGCAAAAATTTTACTGTAAAAAAGGCTCTTCATGTCTTTTTCTCACTCTGATGAYATTTGTTCGCTTTGCTGAGAAAAACTCACAAGGTGACAAGCATAAAATTTTGTCAGAAGCAGTTGCTGGAGAGCCCCAGGAGATTCATTATTCAGGAACTTCCTCAACCTCAGGTGGCCCCAAATTTAACAGCACTCATCCTTCTTTTTGAACAACAGCCTATTGTGCCAATGTCCTTTGCTGAGTTGCTGGATTCCATCTGCTCTCCTGCAGTCTCTTCTTCAAAGTCTACTTGATGAAAAAGCTTTTTTTTCYCCAAAAGATTTAATATGTTTTGGATTATATGCCACCAGTTCTTCATTTTTCCAAGATCCTCTTTAGCCATCTACATGTGCTAACATGAGAGCTCCATTTCTGAGACTTCTGGGCAATAATAACCAGTTTAACTGGGCAATCCAATAACCTAGTTMAGATTTCTTCCAGGGTGTCTTGCCTTGGTTCATTTTGCCTTTTTTTTTTCTGTCTTTTGTCAGCTTTCCCAATCTGATGAGAGAAAGGCTTTGTTCTGTGAGGRGAGTATTTTCTGCACTGGAAGATTTTCACTCTGAGCAATATTTCCAAATATTTCCTTCATTTTSTTTCTCATTTGTAATTTAAAATGTGATTCCTCACCAAACCTGTACAAGTTGGGTTTTCTCTAGTCCACTTTTGAGCCTTTCTTTTTTGTACAGGGACATACTATATCTYCTGTAGAGGTGGTGAGGAATGAATCTGCTCTCCCCAGACAGTGTTTTTAGAAGAGCTTTATGTGCACAGGTGTGCCTGTCTTTTAACATTAAAACTCCCAAACTGTGAAGGGAAAACATGTTCAGTGTTTCTGCTGCCCCTATTTCACCTGCTAAGATCCATTTGGTGATTTTTTTCTTTTTTTTTGAAATTTTTTCTCAAGGCTTCAGAAGCACTGCTGAGATGAAAAGCTGCCCTCTCCCTCTGTTTTCCTCTCTGCAGCCTGAGATCCTGCTTCTTATTGTGAGCTTCAGGAAATGAGAGAGAAGAGAAAATTCCTCCTATGAGAGAGCATCCCRTGCACTTGACTCCTGCAGCTGGACCCTTGTGGACTCTTCATCACGTCTCACACGCCTACACAGCGTACAAGTGCTTATTTTATTGCTTYTCCCTTTCACCATATGAGGACTCATGTCCTTCCTTTCTACTCCTCTCTTCACACACTCGCCTTCCATTACTTCTCATCAGACTGTGTTGGGAGAATTCATTAGTGTATATAACATRCTTTGAAGTTGTCCAAATAACGGTGATGTAACACTTTTGCACTTCTATAGACTCTTTTATCTGAAGATCAAAGTAGTAAGTTACGATTACCATGATTGGATTATTGCTGCTTAGCCTTTGGATCTAAGGGTAAGCAGCAACTCTTCTGGGTAGGCACTAATCAGAATTACTGCATGATTTTATTAAATAGATTGAATTCCGTCAACTGTGCTGCTGCTGCCTAAAGAAAGGGCTGCGGGCATGAGCTGTRTGCCCTCTTCTGCCATCTGAGCTGGTCTCCAGCTGCCACTTGACTTCTTTGATCCATGTGAGAATGGAAGGAAGACCAAGCATGGAGGACTTCAGAGGCGCCACCGTGCTCTGCCCTCTCCAACCCCAGACCCCGTCCAAGCACACAAGGATTTTTGTCACAATTTCTTAGCACGACCCACATTTTGCTTTTCCCAGTTACTTCGCYGCTTCATCCATTTCACAGTGGATAACACAGTACTTCTGTCCTATTTCAACAAATTTATCTTCACCTGCTCACTGTTTTGGGGTGTTACAATGGACATTGCTTGGTGTAGGAATGCAGTCCTGAACTTTTCATGCAAAGGGGGAATGGTGCTTCCCCAGTTATAAGGACAAGCAGTTGGAACAAAATCTGAGACAAAAGCAAAATAGGTGCAATAAATCCCAAACTCCATTGGAATAAAGGAATAACTCCCAGTGGAAGGCTAGGAACCAGCAAAGATCAGCTGTGGATGTCCTTTCTGTTGTGAGCCAGAAAAATTTGAATCAAGGGGTTCAAAGCTCATTCGACTGTGTATCCAGTGAGTGTGCACATGATATCTCAGTGCTGATAAAAGTAATGTACAGCATATGGAAGAGTTATTTAAGCAGGGCTTCCCTGTGAAAACATGCTCAGGGCTTCCCAGCTTAGCTACAATATTTTTCTGGAGTGCCAACATTAAAGCAATGTGTGAGAGGCAGCTTTGCAGAGGACACCACCTGGGGGAGATGGAGGTCGTTCAGCTCCTCACAACCCTTATTCTTTGACAAAAACACTTGGCAGTCGACCTAACTATTAGAGAGACACAACCATGCACAGTCCTGACCGCAGACCCCAGCTGAGCTGAYTGCTCAGGAATAACTTGTTATCGAGAGGAAAGAAAATGAAAAAAAAGTCTGCTTCTCTTACTGAGTGAACATCAGCAAGTCCAAGCACAGCATAATAAGGGGTCCCTGGAGCCTCAGAGGGTCTCCTGCTGCAGTCAAGGAGAAGGCTGTAAGTGCCAGAAGGCACCACTGTCAATATTAGTGCTACTCACAATCCTAAGCCAGTGCCCAGCATTAGAAACACAAGCAGCATGTGCCAGTTCCATGTCAGAGATCATAGAATGGTGGGGGTTGAAAGGGACCTTAAAGCTCATCTGGTTCCAATCCCCCTGCCATAGGAAGGGACACCCTCCACAGGTTGCTCCAAGCCCCATCCAAACTGACCTTGAACACTTCCAGGGATGGAGCAGCCACAGCTTCTCTGGGCAACCTGTGCCTCACTACCCACACACGAAAGATTTTCTTTTTAATATCTATTCCAAATCTACCCTCTTTCAGATGCCCTAATAAAACTTCCCAAGATATTAAAAAAAAATGGGTAATGCACTTTCCCCCCTGCTATTTTCAACTTTGTTTTCAACGACAAATATGAGAAACATTTATTTAGTCCTGAAGAAAGAAATTGCAAAAATATTTTTAGCCTAATATATCTGCTTTTGGATGAAGTGTGTGATGACTTATTTTAAACACAGCTGGTGGAATGATTAGTGAATCTGTCACTCAAGGGGGGGAGTTTCAGCAAATTTCTTGCTGTCCCCCAGCAACCTCAATGCTGAAGGCCCAAAGTCAGAGCTGCAGGAGAGTGACTGGATGTGCCTGATAGGGAAACCATCCTGAGGAAGTAGCTTACAGGTCAGTGGAGGAAGTAAGCATTCATTACCTCTGCAGCATTTAGGCATTTTCAGATGGCAGAGCGTGGAAATTCAAAAGACTAATTTTTTCTTTACAGATGAAATTGCATTTTTCCAACAATGCTCTCTCGCTTGGTTATTTCCTCCTCCTGGGCCCTCTGTATCCTTCAGCGTTTTCCCAAATGAAAAAAAAATGATAGCAAGGATGACTATTTTAAAAGAATTTCCATTTTCCCCTGGCTGCCACACTCTGGTTGCCATGGAAGTGCGCAGACTCCAAAGGGGACTGTTTAGTTGGATATTGTGCAATTTGTCAAGCTGTTCCTCTGGTGAGTCACTTTCCCTGGTTAAGTGCGTTTTAGAAATAAGTGTGGTCATCAGTTCCTGGTGATTTGCAAGTGCTGCTCTTACCCTGTGACCTGAATTTGCTCTCCCTGGACATAATTAACTCTGCCAAGTAGGGATAATTGCAACATCATTTGATACACTTTTATAAGGAAAGAAGACTTTTCCAGAAGTCCTGATTTTCTTACTTTTATTCTCAAAGACCAAACTCAGCTCACCAGTTCAAGCAAACCACCAAAAAAAAAATAAACCTGAGCTTTGTCCCCACAGAATCATTAAGGCTGGAAAAGCCCTCTAAGATCGAGTCCAACCATTACCACAGCACTGCCAAGTTCACCATTAAACCACGTCCCCAAGTGCCACATCCACACACATTTTGAACACTTCCAGGGTTGGCAATTCCAGCACTTCCCTGGGTAGCCTGTTCCAATGCCTGACCACTGTTCCAGTGAATAAATTTTTCCTAAACTCTAATCTAAACCTCCCCTGGTGCAATTTGAGGCCATTTACAAGGCAGATGCTTGGAGTGTCAGAGAAGACGTTTACTGAAATCAAGAAGAGTCATCAAATAAATGCCAAGGCTCAGCCTTCTTTTCAGGAAGGAATTAAATTCCTTTTGATTGCTAAATGCAGCTGGTCCTAATTTCTCTAATTCTAAATTTTTAGCAAAATAAGTAAGTACCCTGCAAATGTAAGTTTACAAAGGATGGAACAGAAATAATTTCCTTGAAAAAAATCCAAATCGAACCTCTCACTAAAAAAAAAAAAAAAAAAAAAAAAAAAAAAATCTATTTTTTGTTCTAATCGATTTCTGATTTAGATTTTGCCTAAAACGTGGATAAAACCTTTCAGTACTGGGAACATCTTGATGAAATTTAAAAGTGCCGCTGTCTTTCAAAATCTGAAGTCTCCTGTGACTTTTTTCAATTGATCTAAAAAGAAATGTGAATAAACAGGAAAAATAGCAGAAGAAAACGCTGAACATTAATTGCAGGTACATAATAAATACCATATTTGCTCTTCCACAGACAAACCACTATGATGGAGAGCAGCAGAGAGCCTGCAAAGGAGAGCAGTGAGCACRAGCACACTGCACACATCAGCCAGAGCGCTGTTTCCGTGTCACAAAAAACAAATAACGATGTCCACAAGATGCCTATGAATAATAGATTGTATCTATCGACTGGATAGCAGCCAGCATCTGTCTCTCTCCTTCCTGCCTGGGAGTGCAGTCATTCACCATCTCTGCAAGCAAAGCTCCCTGCTCAGCACACCCGGGGGTCACTGCTTGGCATGAGCCACTGCACCCCGCAAAGCCTCCGGCTCTGGGCTCTGCAGGCAAGAGAAGACCCTGTTAACTCTTTGTCCCAAGCCAGCTGAAGGGGGGATTGTGCCTTGTGCCATGTCTCCTTGCACATGTTAAACACCACAGTCTTTAGGGCACRCTGGTGTGACCTGAGCATTTCCCCGATGGCACCTTGCACAGACCAGCAGTCTCTTCCTGCTGATGCTCTCGAAATGTCCCCTGTCAAGCTTGGCTCTCCCTCAGACATAGGTATGAGGAAAACTTCATCCATCATTTCMTTTCCAGCACAGGCTGACCAGGGCATCTCCAGCTCTCTTCTCAATCATACAGATTATAACGAGGGATTTCAAGCTGTGTTGTCCAGGTACTGATATATATATATAAAAAAAATATATATATATAAAATGATATCCTATTATGTCATGAGTATGCATTTCCCTTCTACTCACAGTATATTTTGATCTGAATTCAAAAAATATATATGTTTGGTTTCCACAATGTAATATAAAGACAGACCCAAGAAACTGGGCTAATTTTTGGAGATCTTTATTTAGTTTTCCTCTGGCAGGGCACAAAGGATGTCTGCATTTACTAGGTGATTTTGTGGGATATTTATCCACCTGTCAAATTCGAGATAGGACAAGACTCCTGTAGTCAACTCAGCTGAGAGAAACTTTCTATTCTATCTCATAGTATCTTCAAATGAAGAATAAATGCCTTTCTGGGAGACCTATTTTAACCAAATGTATTTCATTTTAGTCAAACAAAAGTTTTCTGAGTCACAGAAAGAGTAACTGGATTAAATTTAATAATCTCCAATATACGAGAAGTCTCTTTCAGGCTCAAACCATATGAAGCAACACATTTTGTGATAACAAAAAATAGAAGATCAAGATAGGAAGCTGACAAGAGATGCTGTTTCGCTCCGTGTTTTTCCATCCTTTTCACAACAGTCAAATAATTTGTTTTGCAGAAAATGATGGAGAAGATGAAAAATTAAGGATGCCTTGTTTTGCTGCAGAGGAGGTCGGGAAGCCCAAGCATCCCCTCAGTCTCCTTTTTCAAGGCCTCAGGTCCATCCTGAGCGAGGAATGGCAGCAACGTGCTGGACTTCAGCAGGGTCCTACTCTCCACAGCTGCTGCACACTGCGGTTATTTTAAGCTCTGAAGACAATTTATCAAATTACTGTTCTGAAAATGGTACAATGTGAGTCATATTTACTTCACATTCCTCCTTCTGCAGGCTCTCGCTATTGGCTGCGGGTTATTTATCACCTCTGATGCCTGCTCTGAGAAGCTCCTTTCTGGGTCTGTATTTCACACTTAATGAGTGCTTTTGCAATTTCATGACTGTTTTCTGAAGCTAAGGTGGCACTTTGCAAAGCCTGATGGTTTATGGCCCGTTTCAGCCTTCAGTGGTTCCTGACTGTCACTATATCCATGGAACCCCGAGCTGTTGCTTTTCCCCAGCCCTGCTGTGTATCAACCCCTGCTCTGAAAGCTTTAAGGGCAACAACAGGGACTCTCTCACCACAACCAGGACAAATTAGTCCACGTGGTAGGGACTGTACCACATCCACTGGCCAGTGGTGGTGCAGAAGGTGGACCACACTTCAGCGGGAAATGTCCAAGAGCTCACAGCCTCCTTGGGTTGAAGCCATGTACCTACAAGCAAATCATTCCCTTTATGGATTCAGAGGGATGGCTTCCTTGCTCATGCTTGTATTTCAGCACCCAAAGGCACAACACAGACTGCCATCAGCTCCAACTGAGACTCTCCATGGCTGGTTACTGGCCTTTGTCAGATTCACCCAGTCTATGCCTGGACATGAAGGCTTCAGAGCCTCAAGGACACCAGCTGACCTCATGCAAAGAGGCTGTGAGCAAGTGACCCACAGCTCTGCTCTGTCTTGGCCATCCACAGGTCACCAAATTCACAGCGTGTCTTTAAAGTCCTTGGTAGGTTGTCCCCAGCATGCTTAAAAGCCTGTTTAAAGTTCTGCCTAGTAAGGCTGTCCTTAAAAAGGACAACACTTCCCTTCAAAAGCAAATTTTTGTTTCTTTGGGGGATTGAAGTTCCCTGGGGACTGGTCTGAGACTGAGGAACACACATTTACAAGAGCAAGTTCTTGCTGTGAACCTCACCACCCGCTGTGCTGAGTGATGTGTCTGCGGTTTTGATCTTACTCTTTTTTTTTTAAGATAAATACATAGTGGCATATGCACTTAAAACAAGCATGCTCTGGAAAAAAAACAAACCTCCAGACAAATTTCCCCTACTCCTTTCCAAAACAAAACTGAAATAAACAACCCCAAACCTCTACAAAAACAAAATACACCCCTGCACTCGCTCCTTTCTGCTGGGGAGAGAATGACAGAGCAGATGTATAACAGAAGCTATTTATGTTGGTTAATGCATTACTGGGGAGATGCTCAGAGATTGTAGTGATAAGTTTAGAAGCAACTACATAGGAAATATATTAGAATAGAGCAGATATCCCCACCTGCCCACAATGTCATTCCACCAAGCGTTCATTTCTAAGGGACGTGTCACAGAAATCCTGCACCGGGTTCGTGTGAAAAGTACATGTGAAATACGGAGAGCGCTCGGAGCCTTTCTGTACAACAACATCCTACGGAATTCTCACTCTTCTGCTTCCTGCTTGCTTTCACATTTCACAGAAATGTCCCTCTCCCCCTGCAACCATCTCCAGGAGCTGTACTCGGAGTACTGGGAGTTATAATAATTCCCATATTTAATTTTTAAATTTTTATCTTCTTGCAAGTATTTGTAGCAGTCAGAAACTGCTCTTGTGTTCCATGGGATAATATTGGTTTCAATGAAATTGTAATTTTCATTATCAGGATGATTAAATCAACAACATTAAAATAACAATGACAGAATCATCCTCATTTCCCATTTCAAAGCAAACTAAAACAACACTTTGAAATGGTGATTCAAAGCATGTTATTGAGCTAGGGCAAATCTTGTTAGCTGAGTCAAACCCACTGATCTTTTCCTGACACTTTTTATTAAAGATGTTACCGAATTTGCTATTCCTCAAAGTCTCAGCTTTTCACCTCTCCATTTTCCTCCCTGGATCAGAAACCACCTATTGAGATGACCCCAAAGTGAGACATTCTCTTTCCTAAATAGGAATAACAATGACAAGAATAACAGTGAGAATGAAAATCACAATAACCTCATCCTAACGCACAGGGCTGGTTACAAGACAGCAATAAAATTGAAATTCCCTCTGCTGGGAAGACTCTCTGAATGCTCCGCCTGGCCTCCTGCTAATCAATGATCAGATGATAAAACAGATTCATAAAAGCTGTCACTATCAAAGTGCCCTGCAGGCTGTTATTTCCCTGCTATCACAAGCTCATTAATATTTGGGTAAATTGGCATCTGATAGCCAACAAGCCATTCATTGTGCTTCACAATGTTTGACACAGACCATATAACCTTTCACTGCACACCTACTATATTATTTCTCGCTACTTTGCTGGAATTTTTTATCTTCCCTATAATGCTAGAATCATCTTATTTCTAATAGCAACAAAATAAATGACTGACAAAATTTGATTGCAGCTGGGTGGCTTTAGAAAATCTTGTTTCCATTTCCGTAACTTCCCTCAAAGGAACTCCCCAGGATAAATCTAAATGGTATTTTCATGGTCTCAAGTTTGGGGTCCCAAGCTCACAGCTGTGAGACCTGTGAACCCTTGGATCCTTTCTGAGTCTGTAACTGATTCACAAAACCACACAATGGTTTGGGAAGGAAGGTCAGAGTAGAACCTGTTCAGCTTCAAAGCACACAGAAAGATTAAACCACGGGAACTGGAAGAAGGTTCATCGGGGAAGGCAACCCACCTTGGAGAAATATCACATCCTTGCTGCATGAAAGCTCCTAGGGAGAACCAGAGGCTGTTGAATATCCCAAACTCATTCGTCTGGTCATTGGCTGGCTGGTCCCGTCCTTCCTCGAATTCCTCGGTGTGCCACTCGTAGGGGCTGAAGCGACTCACCAGGAAGAGAACAACGCTCACTCCAATGTAGGCAAAAACAATGCACATCCATATCTCGTAAGCCAAAGGATCCAGAAAGGAAAAAACTCCTGGTTTGGACTTTTGAGGTTTTTTTATCATTATAGAGATACCTAAACTCATGAACGGTTTGGAAAAGTCTATAACTTCTTCTCGAACCAGGGTGATGGTTAATGGTGCCACAGCCACATCCGCCCTCTGAAAAGGAGACAGAAAAGAGATTTGCAGACTGGGAATAAAATATATCTACTAACTCCAGTGTTTGATCCTTTGATCTCTGTTTAACCTCCCTATCTCAGAAGAAATCAGACAAAACCAATTCCAAGAGAAAAGTTAAAAAGGAGAAGCCCATAATATTGGTGGATTATTTCCATTTTACCGCTACTGATTACCAGATCTGTTTTGAAATCACAGCGCTTTCTTTTTGCAGCCACCCAGCTCTTCTCATCTGATTTATCCACTGATGTCACAAGTCTGATGAAGATGATTTTCACTAAAAGAGCTTTATCATCCAGACATCAAAAGAGGCAAGGAAAGGCCAATCTCCTGAAAAAGGATGTCAGGATGTTTACTTCCATCAGGAACTGCTTTTTGATTGCATAAGTGATGCAGGAGAAGAGGAAAAATGTTCCGGCAAAACTGATGTGCACTCTCCGTTAATTTTGCAATCCATCTTGAAAATGGAGAGGGAAATGCATTGAAATAGTTGGCAGCATATACAGTGGAGCTACCATTGGGAGACAGATCATCCCTGCTCCAACAGTGTCACAGGGACTTGGGCACTGATGCTCCCTGCATGCTTTCTCTTGTAGGGAAAAGGAAAATTAGACCCCTCTCGCTTAAGGATGACCCAAACACCACAGAGTGTGAACTACCAGACCAAACCAGGTTTAGAAGTGTAGGGTCCAGGTGTATGTCCCTGATGATGGAAATGAGTGGCTGGACAGAAAGCAGTYTAACCCTATTACTCACCACTCATACACTGCATGTTTGAAATACTTTTCTTCTCCATCTTGCCATTATCATGCAAMTATAAAATAGAGTAAAATTTGGAGAGTCTACCCATGGGAAAGCATGACCTTTGGATACTCGTTCTTCTAAAAAGGTAAAGAAAAAGAATCTTGGAACTGTTGAAAGGAAACGCTTTGACATTTCCATAGGCACAGAGTGTGCTGTCTCTCCCTCAATTAAAACGTTTCACTTGGGCTGATTGTTTGCCTTATCAGAGCCGCAGTCCTCCAGAGAGCTCGGGCTGACAGAAGGCAGGACTCCTTCTAATTCTAGGGCTGGCACGTGTTCCCAAGTACCAAGAGCTAAGGACAAGGGAGGAGGCTGGACACTCACCCCATACACGAGCTCTCCCACCATGCCGTTCCATGTTTTGGTGTCGGGGTCGCGGGCCCCGTACTTGCCGTCCCGCACGATCTCCAGCCGGTAGTGGTAGCCCACGTGCTTGGCGATCTCGGCGGCCAGCTCCACGCAGTAGCCCTCGTACCTCTCGTTGCCTTCAAACTGGTTGGCATTCTTCTTGAGCATCACGTACGGGTCCTCCTGGCACGCAGAAGAGTGACAYTGAGCCTTGCTCCACGTTCCAGAGGTGCACACCAGGGGCTCAGACTGGACCCCAGCTTCTGGTCCCCCCGCAAAAGCTCTGGCTTTGTGTTCCTGTGCCAAAGGACACAGCCAACACACTGTGGGCTTATTCTACAAGGTACAAAGTGTGATTTTTTATTGTGGCATACTCTGTTTATTCATACAGGATCTGTGTGCAGCTCCTGCAGTGATGGATCCGAGGGGAATGGAGTCGCTGGCAGGATTTGGGCAACAAATCTTTCAGTGCAGTTCTGCAAGGGGTATTTAGTGAATGTGAGCTGTGAATTTTTAAAGGCAYGTCTGCCTGTGTGGGCACAGGCAGAATGAAATCTGCTGGACAGGAGAGAGCTTTAAGATGTTTAACTCAGTTTGGGTATTGTGTCTTCTCTGCAGACTCACAGTAAGCAATCAACAAACAAATTAGTAACATTTCATGTTTCCGCAGGATAAGTGCATACAATGACACAATACATGATACCATACATTATGGGGTACCTATTACTCCTTCATGATTATAGTGGAGATTTGTTTTTAAAGCAATGATTCAGCCTCTCGGTACAAAACAGTTTATCCTTCCCAAAACTGCAGCCCCCATGCTGTGGGATAAATACAAAGCACAGGTACAATGTTCCTAATTTACCTATGTTGATGCCTCTACTATCTTGTCATAATCTTTTGTATTTTCTACACTTAAGCATGAGAGCTCTTTAATACCTACTTAATTAGCCACAGCAATTTTCAGATACCTTTATGGAGCAGGCAGGAAACAGTAAGCGCTGTTATTATTATTATTGTTATTGCTATTGTAAAAATGATATAGTACAGAGAAGGGAGCACGAGTGGGAAGAGGGAGCCTGCACATCAGGGAGATGGGGGAGAGGGAGAGCTGGGACAGAGCGTGGCACTTACTAGGATAGTCGTGACTATGTAGGTCCTGTTCTGGAGGCTCGTAGACTCGTTGCCACTTTGAGTATCTACAGCTGTTGGCACCAGCTTCTCATCCTCATTCCAATAACCAATCTGCCCAATACAACACCAGGATTAATATGTCTTTGGAATATTAACCCAGATACAGTAAGAGGGTCATCCAAACAGGATCAGCCTTCTCTGCATGTTCATATCCAGCCAGAGATCGCCTCTCCTGATTCTTCATGTCTTTTGCGAGTGGGACAGGGAAATTCCCCATCCCACTGTGCCTCCAGTCTGAAAATAATGTACATGATATGCTACAGTAGCATAGTGCTTGTATGCACATAAAAACATTTAACACACTGTACTGGTGATTATTGCCATTTTTACAATGAGAGTTCACACTTTCCCTGTGTGACTTCTAAAAATTATTCTAATGGTGAGCTTGCCTGCTGCATATGCAGGTGCTATGGGGTGATGAAAAGTTATCCTGCAGCTGAAAGCCTGCATGAATACAGGACTGACTCTTAGGACATCTTGAGAAAACAAGACAAAAAGTCAAGTCAGGAAAAAAAACCCAATCCTGCACCGATGTCAAAAAGTYCGGGGTTATGAATAAACTGAACACTGTAATGGGAAGAACTCTCAGGTTAAATTGTGCTTAAAAATAATCAGGGATTTGGGCTGATCTATCACTCCTTGCAGGTAAAGCAGAGTGCCTCTGAATATCTCCAGGAAGATCATGGTTGAGGCTATCCACTTTGAGGGCTTGATTTTATAAGAGGTTTTCCATCACCTCGTGTTAAGTATGAAGCTGTCCGAGCTCTGCTCATATGAAAGGAATTTCTTACCACAGTAAATGGGAAAGGGTATTAACCAGGGCATGACCAGGAGCCTGCTGATGGCAGATTAGAGATCATAACAGCTGAGGAGAAAAAATCTATGCAGGCTCTAATGACCCTTCATTGCACAGACAAAAAGAACAGAGAGTGAGGAAAGAGCTTCCAAAGCTCTGCCCTAGGGCAACATAAGTGGAGACATGGACGTTTGCTTTGCACCTCTTTTGGTGGATCTARAATACAATATGCTTTATGGCTGTGATGTACGTTTCTTCCAAACAAATATAATTTCTGACAGTAAATACATAGAAAAATCAAGACATTCAGCCACTCTTTTTCTTCTCCCCTAGACTCTCTCCGAACTGCCAACTTATTGAAGTTCAGAGACCCAAACTGGACATGATGCTGCCTTTGTCCTCTTATGAATACTTTGCRGTGGCTTTGTATGTCTTCAAAATGACATTTCTTTTATTTGTCAAAGAAAATTTGCCTTTTTTGCTTGACAGTGGTGGGCTTTGATCTCACACTGGCTGCTCTCAGATGTAAGTATAAATTTGGGATAGGGGCTGTAAATATGGAACTTTCATTATTTACATTTTTCTCGGTTTCAAGCAAGTGTTTTATTTTTCATGGGACTGAGAAGATGCAGGGAATGCCCCAATCCAAAATATGTAGTAACTCTCCTTTATCAATGAATAATGGAGTTATTCTCTGTTCTGCAAATACGTGGTATCTAAAGTGGGACATAAGCACCTAGAGTCAGATTTTCAAAGGGATTAGTGTTTCAAGGGCTCGRCATCTCTGAACAAGGCCAGATTTTTCAAAGAGCCTGGGATACAGAAAGGGATCAAGACTTCAGAACAGCACAAAGGTCTGTGTAGCTACTGGGACATGGTAAAGCTTTTGTCACTTCAAGGAGAGCAGAATTAGGTCAACATAAAGGGTTCACTTAAAATGGTTAGGGCAAAGAGGTTCTGCCTTGGCTTATCCTTGCAAAAGTGAGAAGGCAAAGCCAGACAGTCCTGTAGCGGGGCAGCATGGGCAGCAATGCACCATGCCAATGCGAGGGTGAGCTGACCAAGCTTTTACCATCCTGGAAAATCTTTGCCACACACTTGAGATGTGTTGTTACTCTTGACAACACCTCATTACTCTTGATAGTATCTTCCATACCTTGTGGTTTTTTAGCAATAAAACACGAGTTTTCCTTACTGCTTGGCTTTGCTTATGCGTTCATCTGGGAATGCACTTGTTGTGGCTCCACACTCAAGCTTTCCTGGACAGGAACGTCTGTGGAGACCCAGCCACACTGTCACTCACACACGGGCTGGAACCCGACACGGGGTGCCGGGTCACTCTCTGCTTTACCTTTCTGATCCCATCGTGTTTCATCTCAATCACGTGGAGGGTGTAGTTGGTCCTCCGCCCTTTCTCGTTAAACTGAACGTTGCCAGACAATCCTTCAAAACGGACCTTAAAGACACAAATATCAGTGAAGACAGCAAATTGGTCAGCATCCCATGCAGTGGTGATTCAAAGCAGTGAGAGGGGAGGAGGGATGGCGAGTGCAGTCATTTCTCTCAATTCCATGCAGGGGAGACAGCACATCTTCCTGACACTGGGATTTCACTAAGTCTCACTCTCCACAGCATGCCTGGCCATGGGCACACCCATTCTCTTAACTAACTCTTTCTTTGAAAAACCTTTTCTCTTAAAACTTAGTGGTCTAAAACTTAGCTCAGCCTAAGAGCTAGATCACCAATGTGAGCCCATCACCTCTTGGGATGTGACAGTGAGCTAAACCAGCTCTGAGCTCCTTGAGTTTTGTGGGGTTTTGTATTTTCAAATCAGGTCAGGAGTCAGGATTTRGTAAAGAATTTGTCAGTTCAAATCAGGAACTGTACATCAGGAGGAAATATGAAACCATGGCCACAGCTCCCAGCTGTCATCTTTTGATAGAGAGGAGTTTGTAAGTTATCAAGCAAATTTAATTACCTCTGCACTAGTCTAATAAAATCCAACGATTTAGTATTGAAATTTGCATGGGAAACTTTGAACCGTAAATCTCTGCTGGTAACACTGCCGAGCTGAAGTGATGCTCACATCACATCCCACATCCTGAACTCCTCCTTGCTGCAAAAGTGTCCAGCCTGGCATGGAGAAGGGCTCCTGACTGGAATCACACACTGTGGGGACCAGGCAGTGGGAACCAGRGAGAGGGGAAAAAGAGTGCAGGTTTGGGTTTCAATGGAGACCACCCAGAGAAGTGCTCATGCCACTGGGTTAGGAATTAAAAGTTTATTCTCAACCTTTCCACTTGCTTTGGACAAAGCTGTTGTCCCTGCAACTGATGTCTTCCCACATGCAAAACGGGGACAGGTACTTAACAGCCTTTTTAAACACTCTGAGATCCTCAGAATAAAGACCCATGGTGAAGAAATTAGGCTGTATCATTAAGGAGGAAATCTGTCGTTTATCCGCTTAAACCGTGTTTGTTTTCCAGCTGTTATAACAAAGGTTTGTCATGAAAATGAACATCTGCCAGCATTTTCTGAAGCTCTTTCAAGTCAAGAGATATTCCTGGTGACATTTGGATAAACATGCTTTTCCCTTTTCACAAGACACAACATGCCCATAAAAAATAGATGTGCTGAAAAAGCACCATTGTCTTAAGCACTCCCAAGCCTGCTTTTTTTCACGTCTCCTTTGGTTTTCTTTTCAGGTTCTGACCGATCTGAAGCTCAGGTCACAGGTGCTTGTGCTTTGTAGCTTTGTATGCACTAAAAGGCAGGTTTACAGCATCAATTTCTTCTATCTGAGTGAATGAAATCTTAATCCTGTGATATCCATGTGGCACTGAAACGGCAAAAGGGATCTCTGCTATCCATGCTGCTGGATGCAGCACAGCTTCTCCATCATTTACCATTCTCTGATGGTAAATGCAAAATGCAAAAAATGCAATGCAAAATACAAAAATGCAGTGCAAAATGCAAGAATGCAATGCAAAATGCAAAAATTCAATGCAAAATACAGCGAGGACTGATTTCAACAGTGCTAAGCACCAGCAAAGCCAACTGGAGACATGGAGCATCCGAGCACATTTGTGTATAAGACATGGATGGGCATGTGGCTCTCTGCTGGGACATCTGGAGCAGAAGGATGCTGGTGGGGCCTTCTGTTTCCCAGGGTTAGTCAGCAATTAAGGACTGTCTATCTGCTTATTAGATGTGCTGACCAAATAATGTTAAAAAAAGAATTTGTGAAAAATTATCATAACACTTTCAAAGTACAACTGAAACCTTAGTGTACTGGGGGTCCTAGCAATATTTTGTGAGCTTTTTCCTGCAAAAAGAAAAAAAAGGTAATTATCTTTAATAAAAACATACATTCTGTTGAAACATGCTAGATGTCTGTTTATAAAAAAAGGAAGAATGTTTCACATTTCTTTTCATCTTTGTTCCTGCCATCCCTAAGTCCTTGTTAGGAGGTTGTAGTGAGGTGAGGGTCAGYCTATTCTCCCACGTAACACAACAGGACAAGAGGAAATAGCCTCAAGTTGTGTCAGGAGAGGTTTAGATTGGATATTAGGAAAAATTGCTTCACCAAAAGGGCTGCCAAGCGTTGGAAGRGGCTGTCCAGGGAAGTGAGTGGTGGAGYCACCAATCCTGGAGGGATTTAAAAGACRTGTGGGTGTGGCAGTGCTAGGGACATGGTCTAGTGAACTTGGAAATGCTGAGATAATGGCTGGACTCGATGATCTTAGATCTTCCAACCTAAATGTTTCYATGATTCTATGGTTCCCTCCTACACTAAACAGGAATAAGGCAATTTGAGGGCTTATTCCAGACATTTGAGTAGAAGTGAGTAGAGAAACCTTTTGCTTTTAAACAGCTTATAAAACTTCAGGCATTAGCAAATGGGAGGTGAAGAGAAAGCACACTGCGRATAGCTGTAAGAATTGCCCTAATTGTATGTCTTTACAGAAAGGATAACTCAAACCTTCAATCTTATCATAAGTCATTCTATTTCCATCTTTCTCTTTCTTGCTACATAGCCAAATACTGGATAATTATTAAATTCATAGTTAAAATTTTGCTAGGAGGCTTCTTTCTCTCCCTGTTTCAGAGTCTTTTATTTTGACCATCACAACCAAACTGGTCAAGCGTTTTTAAAATTATTATTATTTTTCACTGGTAAAGAAACAACTTTTTCTAATGGGTCTTTGTGTTTTTTGCCCAAAGTCACTACGGCTGAAAAATTAAGACTTTTGAAAATGTTTTAATGAAGATATAAGGAAACTTCAGAGGCGATTTTCCAACACGCACACAAAATTGTATTTTCTAGCTGTCTAATTTTGATATCCTATCCTCATAAATTCAATAAAGGCAAATGCTTGCGAAGCTATTGCTCATCAGAAGACTTCCAAGTATTTCATGTTTATTAGGTAACCTATCTCCCTAATGCATCAGGGAGGCTGATTTTATTATAARGGCTTGGAGCAGCTATGACAGTGATTTGCCCAAGGTCATGCAGAAAGTCAGTGACAGGCTTGGGAACAAATTGAATCCAAGCAATAAAATCAAATCAGATGCAAGATTTGGTTTTAAAGGAATTGTTGTTTACCAGTAAGTCAAAACCAAATCAAAACAAAATACTTGGGGAACTTTACATATGATACAAATTAACCAAATAAATGTTATTTTTCTTCTCTTCTTCACAGTTAAGGAAAGATGATGGGATAAGCTATATTTGGATAACACTGAACTAGCAGTATTTGCAAGGAATCCATCTATTTCTGTCAAAAAAAGAAAAGAAAAATGCTAGAAATGAATGTCAGACTTGAAATTTAATGAAATTTTAAAATCTACCTTTCTAAGTCTTTGATAAGAGTGTATTATTTTTCTCTCTTGCTGCAAGTTTCGCATTGTATTTTTGTTTATTCAAAAATCTGTTTTATGCAGGATGAAAAAAGCAAGATTATCAGATTTGAGGAATAAACTGTCTAAATGGCTGCTATTAAGACTTTTATGAATCCTCACAGTATGAAACAAGCTATAAGCTGCACTTTGAGAACATTTTGGTGACAGCCAACACATAAGGCAAAATTCACATGCATTCATTAGCAGACTGGAGCTGAAGCTGAGTTCACAGAGAGTCAAAGAATCTGTAAAAAATATTATCTGAGCAGGTCTGTGTCTTAGGGAGGGGCAGGTAAAAATAGGGATCCTTGATTTTATGGGATAATATTTTGGCTTTTCCATCCCAGAACATCAGCAGAAGTTAGAACAGGCAAGGACACGTCGGATGGTACCAAGGAAAAGCAGTTTGCTGGGTGCACCCCTGAGCTTTTTAGGAGGCCTGGCTCTGCTCTGGAAGGCTCAGCTCCTCATCCCAAGTGATTTGTGTYGGTGCTTCTGCCGCTGACCCCCTGTCCTCCCCCGCCCCGGGGCTGCTCTCGGCCACGCTCTCAGCGCACACGTGCCGGGGTGGGCTCCAAACCTGCTGCAGGGCTCTCTGGATGTCGATGCCCTGTCCCCAGGGCACGGCGGGGTTGGCCAGGCAGTCGCCGGCGTTGCCGCGGCGGGAGATGTCGATGCGCTGCCTCCGGAGGTTCTGGAACGCCTCGGCCATCACCCGCACGCCGTCGTAGGTCAGGGCCGACGTGTACTGCAAACACAAGAGTTTTCAGATGATAACTTTTCGGATGATTTGCTCTGTTCTCATCCTCCCATCCACGAAGTTCAACAGCCTCTTGCTCCCTGTAATTGCCACTGTCCTGTTGACTCCTAAAGGTTGGTCTTGCTTTCACAACTGGGAAGTGAAGGAGAAGCTCCTGATTTCACTCCCTGAAGAAGACTCAGACTTAAAAGCCAGTCACCTGTTACCCAAGTCTTTTGTGTTTAATGAGAATCGTTGACCTGAACTTCTAAGGAACACATTATACTGTGTAAATGTGAGACATGTGAAATCAAGAAACAGGGGACTTTTTCTGGTCACAGATGGAGACCAGAAAATTCCATCTCAATTGGCAAAAAATCTGCAAAAGATGAGCTTATTCAAGCAGAAACTTGTACAGAAACCAGTGTAAAACTTGGCAAGAACCATTAAGAGTTAATTCCTTTTCCTATGATCACCTACTGATTTAGGTGTTTTTGTTTGCAACTTTCTTAAAAGAATAATTCCAAAGTTAACATTTCTATTGCTGAGTGTTTGTCACAAATGAATTTGTTTTCAATTATTAAACAACCTCCCCCTCCACCCATCCCTCAGCAGCTCCAGGGCCTTCTGTGTTAGGAATTAAAATACTTTCCCCCTATGTTGTACACACTGATTTAAAATGCTCAAAAAGAACGTCTGGAAAGACTTTATTATCACTGGATGTCTTGTGAACAAGTCAAAGGTTAAGGACTTAATGAGACTTTTTGGTTTTTTATACACTGAACATTATGAGATATTTAAGTCTTAGCCTTGAGGGGGTAAAAACTGGGAGACAGTGAAGACATTAAATTGTGTATTTCTCAGGAGGCAGTAAAGGCTGCCTGGAAAAATTTAGACAATGTTAAGGCACCTGGAACAGATTATATTCATAAATATATTGAGAGTTTCTCCAGTGAGGTTAAAGAGCCCTGTGTGATCACAAAGAGGTGAGCATAACTTGAACTGAGCCAGATGGACCCAAATTAAATGCGTTTTTTTATACCACTTGCCTTTGGCCTCTTCCAGTCCACACGTGGATGCTCTCTGGCATCATTATTCCTCCACTGTTGCATGATCCTGGCGGGAACAGTATCTGTGTAATTCACCAACTGGAAGCCAGTGACGTTGGCTCCACTCTCCCTGAATTTGGTCAGGTCAATATCCATGAATCCCTAGTACAGCAGAGAAACAGGAGAAGCTCATTGGAGGAAGACAGCTCTGGGAGGGAAAGAGAAATTCTGCCTATCTGTAAACATGGCAGACAGCTCAGGAAAAAATATCTTCCCTCTGGGAGGTGATGTCCATCTCAAGAGGGGCACCAGCTCCCTGACCATGGTGTGAACTTCCCTTTCTCACAGGCTCCGAGCTGGCGACATCCTGCAGTTACCACTCAGGGAGACAAATAGTCATATTAACAACAACTCACTTGCAAGAAAGCTGGCACAGTAATGGAAAATTGTATCCTGAAATTATTCAGGCTTGGATGAAAGCTGACATAGTAATGGAAAATTGTATCCTGAATAATGCTTGGATGAAATTAATAAAAGCTGTAAAAAATATTAGAAGGTATTTTCTAAATTTTATACAGAATTGTTCACCCAGCCATAACTTTCATGCACTCAGCCACCACAGGATAGGCTACTTCTTTTCAAATCACAGTTTATAGGGAAAAACAAATCCTGAACAATGAACTTTCAGCAGATCAAGAAGGAAGTGGTTGGTCAGCTTGTTAAAGGAGTCTTGCTATTAGAAAAGCCACTTTATAGAATTTGCTAATTTGGGGGAAAAAAAGGTGCTTTTTTAGACTTCTGATCGCTACTGAAATACCTTTCTTTCATTTTTTACTGTTCTTGTCTACTTCTTGCTCTCTAGATGTGATGAACACACGTGCAAATACACGTGTATCAATCGGGGTGGCAAGGCAGAATTAGTCACTTCCCTTGAGTCAGAGGTGAAAAACTAATTAGAGACACACTGCAATAAAGAGAAGGGGTCATTTCTTGGTGTTTGATCCCAACTCTGCAGCACTGCTGCTGTGCAAAACAGGTGCTTGGACAGGGGCTCTGTTTGTGTGGGGGACAGGCTGAGGTCTGGTGCTTTTTCTTTAGGAATACAAGCACAAGAGATGGAGTCAATGATTTGCACTGGCACCATCAGCAACCTTAATGCATGAGGGAAGACGAATGGGAGGGCTGTCAATCACTCGAGCAGCAGAAGAGCTGCTTTGAGCTCTGCCTTCCCCCTGCCCTGCCGGTGAGGGTTCTCTGCAGGCTCCTCCTCAACCTGCCACTGGATTTCTCTCTCTTGCTTGTTCTCAAACACTCGATGACTGTACGAGCTAAAAAAGCCAAGTTACATCATTTCCAGGAAACACCAATCAGGTTCCCAAAATGATGCTCTCGGTTCACAGGCTGAGGGAGCTAATTAGTTAATCAGCTTCTAAAGTCAGGATCGAGCCATTAGATGGAAACCTGTTTTGGGAACAGACCTTGCCAGGAAAAGACTAAATTGCCCTCTAACATCAGTGTCAGACCGAGGGAGTCATAAATGACTCAAAAATTACTTTAAAGACTTTCACACTTTTCCTTCCAGCATTTTGTAGGCAATTTGGCATCCACTTACAAGGCTGAGGATTGGATACCGGTGTACAGATGCTCTAAATAGATGACTTGTTTTGCTTCAAAGTACAGTGATTTAGGTTAAAAGAAAAAAAAGTGATATTTTGTGTGTACATATTCCTCAGAATGCTGGTTAAGCCCACATCAATCTTGTTTGTAATTGCTGGCGTAGGGGTTKCAGAAAGCCAGGGCTGTGATTAATGAATTGAAAATGCAGCAGGATAATTGTCCCTGACATCTTAATGCACTTCAGGCCAAGTGGTTTTGGACACGTAGAGCTCCTAGGGTTCAGTAAGAGRGACCTCACAGGTTGGCAACTGGTTATTCATGGCTAGGACCAAATTACACTGACATTTTGCTCCTGGGAGGTACTCAGGGGAAAAAGATCTGTCAAAAGGAACTATCACAGAGCAACCTGAAGTTTGTGCGCCTCTTTGGAAGACCTACAATGGCATGAAGAATATTCCAAGTTCTCAGCAGAGGATGAGTAAGATGTCTGATGTATTAAGCCCCCTCAGCATGCAGATTTAAATAGGAAAAGTAAAAAAAAAGGTTATGGCAGCAGTGATGAGACAGCAGTGGTTGAAACCACTGTATTTTAGTCTTTTCCCCAAACAAAACCATTCTGAAACTGAAGCAAATACTCAACAATATTCACTGAGATTCGTCTTGCATAAAATTTTAAAATAATCTGAATAGATGAAAGGAATTATGGCTTCCTGAAGACTGTACTCATTTTTCCCCACTGATTTTTGACACAATTCAGGTTCTTTAAAAAGTGTAGAGACCTCTGAAGATTTTCCAATCATTTAAGGCAGTTGGGACCATAGAGGACATCGTTAACCTTKAAGACATCTTTGCATTTTGGCTGTTATCAACTGCTGAAATAATTGTTTCCACCTGTCATCCCTCCTCCAAATGCCCCAGTACAAGGACATTATAGGAATGGTCCTAATTACAAAGGAATTTTAATAACCACACCACTGAAATCTGCTCAGAGMAGGTCTGGGGAACATGAGAATCAAAGAACAGGGAAATCCAGAGGTCAAATGTTTTAGAAAATATTTCCCAGAGCAGGTGAATTCTTGCTGGCAAATATATAAACAAAAAGCTATCAAATGTTATGCAAACTGATTTTTGAAAATGCTTCTATTGACGAAGTGGCAGCAGGAGTTCAATATGCTTATCTGTCCTTCTGGAATATCAGTCAGTGCTTGTAGGAAACAGGAGAACAGGAGAATTACAATATTTGCAACTAAAGAAATCATCAATCATCTGTCACTTTGTACTAACTATAGACACATATTGCAAGAAAATAAGGGACCTTTTATTTGGTTTTCAGTTGGCCATATTTGGGAAACAGAAAATAAATTCTTAAAACTTGGCTAAGGAAAGACTGTAACCCATGACTGAAGGGCAGCAGCTGTGCTCTTGCAGTAATATGTTTAGCATCAACCAGTTTGGGAAAGAACTAGCCCAGAAATGCTTGCCTCTGTCATCCAACCAAGTACAGCAAGAAGTGAACAGTGCTGGAACAATGCACTCCTTGTGGTCCCATGGAAAGATCAAACAGTTTGGAAACCATTTCAAAAATTTGCCAGGGAATACTGGAAAAAACTCGCTTTGCAGCCATGTCTGGTTAGTTCAGGGAAATCAGCTGAGCCCCTGGAGTCTGGTTGTATATGACTTTCTTCAAGCTCTCTACACCTGAAGCATTTGGGATGTGTCTGTTGGACATGCAGGTATCAGCCTCACCTCCCTACACAGCACTGACCAACTCCCAGGGAGGAAGAGGAGCAATATGGAAACTCACACTCCAGTCCCCCTGGAAAAGCAGGCACAGAGGGACCCAGAGGCAACAGAGAGCAGCAGGGTCAGTGCCCAGCATGTAGGTATTCCAGGAAAGACAACATTCCTGCAGGCACAGTTATCCCTGGGAACCATCACAACCAGGCTGGAAGGGACACCACATCAGCCCTACAGCAGGATCAGCTGTCCCTTTGATTTAAATTCACTTCACAAAACCACCTCAGCAAGCCAGAGAATGTGGACCCCTGCCTTGCATACGCCTGGGAAAGGCCTGGCTCTCTCCAAATGCCACCGGATGAGCCGGCTGACAATAAACCACAAAAATCTGGCCCCAAAGCGCTGATGGGCTGAGGCAGCTCCCTCCTCCAGCCTGCTCTGACTCACAGCATCTGCAACACACTGTTCCAGCAACAGCCAGGCTGGATTCAAAGGAGGGAACTTGCTCTTTAGCCCATGCCACGGGCTCCTCTCAGCATTAATGAACCTCGCAGAGTGATTACGTGCAGGGTCCTGCTGTGAGGAAATAATATGGGCAGCTATTGCAGACCTTTGTGGCTTCAAAGAGAAAACAGTGCTGGGAAGGGGTTTTTCCTCATTGTGCTTTCCTCGATGCATCTGTTCTTTGTGTTGTTCCTAAACTGAAAGCAGTTTTCGGGCAAAGGTTGTTTTATTGTCCCATTCGCTGCCTTGGTTGCTGGGAGAGGCGTCAGCAAGTCACACATTTATATTCCTCTCCACTGCTTGTGGGCTCAATCATCAAAGGAAATGCATAATGCAGGAAGACTGATGACTTGAAATGGGCCTCATGAATCCATCTTGATTAAGTGGTCCACGAAGGATCTGCCTTGAAAAGAAAGTCCCTCCAGAAATGAACCAGCTCCTAATTTATACCCCGGACACTGTAAGGAGCCAGAACACAGAGTGGGCAGTGCAGGCAGCTGTCAGCGGAGGAAAGCTTCGTCCCTTTGTGTGTGACCCTCCTCAAATCTGCCAGCATCACTGACTTCCCTGCATCTCTCCTTTCACCCTCATATTTCACTGCCCCACCGTCCTAAACCTCTGCTCCTCTCCGCACACTGGTGACACTTGGTGGCACAGCTGCTGGTGGGACACCATCCCAGCCCGTGGGAACGCACCCAGACACTGAGAGGCAGCCAGCTGCTGCCCCACACCCTCGGATTCTCTGTGTACTTCACTAAGCTCACATTAATTGATGGCACTTTCCCTGCAGGTGCCTCCTGTGGAGTCTTTGAAGCTGCGGGAGGGCAGCGGGGGCCAAGCTCCGGGCAGGCTGCGGCTCCAAAACTGCCCTGCGGCCCAGCTGAAATCTCTGTGCCTGGGCTCCCAGTCTTGCTTTTCCTGAGAGAAAGGACATTAGGGAGTCTCCTTGAAGATGGCCATGTTCCTGAGAAACAGTGTTGGTTTTYCTCCTCCTCCTGCATCTTCTGAGCTCTCCAGATCTTCCTCCGAGACCGGTAAAGCTCAGCTCTGAATGAGGAGAGGGAAAAACACCCCTTTCTCTTGAACTATCTGGAGAAGGCTTGTTGGCTGAAGCTAACACAGTCCCCTCGTCCCAGGAAGGAATATTAGGTTTTTTAAGTCCCCTTCTGTCCAGGATGAAGAGACAAGAGTCTGTTTTTTATTTTCTTTTATCGGTTGCACACTGAAACACTCCTTTACAAGCCAAAAGCATTTAAGCAATTCACCCTGAGCTTGGGTGGGTGCCACAGAAACCTGTGGCAGCATTGGGAATCTGGCCCAGCTCTGTTTAAATGCATGACTTGCAATGCCAGTCTACTTCCTCCTAGCAGATTTTATGATTATGAGAAACTTTGCAAAGCAAAATTTTTGCTTCTGAATGGCTGTAGATGAGCTGAGTGAATACAAAGTTGCTCCTGTCATTCCAAGGTACGCCAGTGACTTACTGCAGGGAGCAAGAAATCGAGTGTTTCCAGACAGAGCATCTCTAATATACCAAATTATCTTTAAGCTTGACTTCTCCAGTGAAGCATCATTCCTCACTCCCATCACTTTGTATTAATAAGGAGGGGATGCCAAAAGAGAGCTCCAGTCTTGTTCCAGTATGCCTTCCAATGGGAGAGGCCCTTTTCTCCTCTGCAGAGTTATTTATGTGTCAAATCCCATTGTGGCAGCAAAACATGTGAGTTCTCACTGTAACTTAGAAGTAAAGAAGAAASGGAAAAGAAAGGCAGGAGAAGGGGGCACTGTCAGACAGCTTCCCAACYCTGCAGTCTGAGAGTGTTTTGTCCTGTCTAGAGATATGACCCAAACCAAGCCAGGTGAGAACCCAGACTTTAAGCACAAGGGGTTGGAGATGAACAGCAACTTTTCTTTGCTGCAGCTCTGCATATTTTCTTTGTGATATTATTTGCATTTCCCCAATGATACTGCTGCAGCACGTTCTGGATATAAATGATCACACACTTGTTGAGAGGCTCAGTCCAGGCAGAGGGAGGGATGCTCTAGGTGGATGTTTGTGCATTAGGGAGCTTTCAGTGCATAAACTGATTTAAAGGTTTGGGAAATGTGCTGTGTCATGGCAGATGCCACAAATTCAATCAAAGTTATGATTAAGGGATGACCTGATCCCGGCTTACAAGGACCAAAACATCAGTAATGGAATATTTTGTCTAGCAAACAGAAGCATAAATCTGGTCAAGGAAGCTGAAGCTAGGCATTTTTGACCAGAAAAGAGCACAAATGAAGTCACCATGAGGCAGATACTATGGGTTTACAGATCACCACTTCCCAGTTGAGCTGGGGTAATGGCTTAGAAGACTGAAAGTGGCTGACAAAACCTGTTAGTTTAACACCATTTTGCTGAAATTTAAGCAAACACATTTTTCCTTCCAATAGCTGTAATATGTCAGTTACTCACCCAATGCTCTGATTTTTTAAGCCACAGTAAGTCACTCATGTTTTTGAGTCCTCATTAACTACTGCAAAAATCCTCCCAAGGTTGCTGTTCATATTCTCCTGTGTGGGCAATTTTTGTATCAAACCAGATAATTTTCTTTTACATGAGACACTCTAGTTCAAGCAAAAATTAATTCAGGGCACTGCTGTGTCTTTTACTATCAGTAATTCAGATGAGATAATGCTATATGCAGTTCTTCTGCTTGATAATTTTTGAATCAGGACAGAAAAGCCATTTGGAAGTGAAATGCAGATTTCAGAAGTTTCACTGATGTATTATATTGTCTTCCTCTGCACGGAAAACAAATTTGTCTCCTGAGCCTACTTGCACCAACCTCTCAGGAAGAAGAAAGACCTAATGAGCATAATTTTAGAACCCTAAAAGTAACTTAGGACATCTTTTTCCAGTAGAAGAATATGATTTTTTGCAAGACCAGGCATCCTGAGCTCTTGCCAGGACAAGAAGGTGATGCTGTACACATCCTTCTGCAAACTCCACAAAACAGAGCTTCAAATCAGCGAGTGGTGCACACCTGAGCATTGCTGACCTTGTTTGTGCCAGCAGTCAGCAGCACTTCAGGGGGCAGGAGACAGCACTAAGAACTGAGGGGGAYTCAAATAAACGTGGCAGCTTTCAAGGTGATGGGAGAGAGAACCACATTGTAGTCTCAGGAAAGCTGAATCAATGGCTGGGTGCAGGGAGTGGAGCCATCGACACACAGCCAGTGCCACAGGTCACGCCGTGCTGGGACAGGTACAGACCTTGCCTGGGCACCAMAGACCCTCCCCACACAGGCACAGCACGTGCTGCAGGTGTAGGTGTCCTGCACTGCTTTCGGGGAGCTGCTTTCTGCCCATGGGTGGCCAGTGCAGGAGGGCACCTCCTCTTCACTGTCTGCACCAGGTGTTGGTCTCACACCACTGTGTCTCAGCCCTGGTGGTGCAGGAGCTGTTCCTTACATTTTTGGGGGMAAAAAATCAAAGATGCCCATCTAAACTACAGGTGACCTGGATCTACCCAGCACATCCTGCCTGACCCCTGCACAAGCCACTCTGCTGACCAAGCTGCTGTGCTGTAACCTCCACCATCACCACCACTGCTTGCAGAGTGAAACTGTCCCTGGCCTCACTCAGCGCTGACCCAGGCTGATGGAGGATGGCACAGGAAAAAGTGCTTACCTTTGCTGATCAACCCTGGTTTTATCTTTACTTTTCCCTGCTACCCCTAGCATCAGCAATCTCATACACTTATCTATTCATCTTCAAAAATAAGAGCATTTGCGAGAAGAACCACCTGGACTAATGCATCAAGAAAGAAGAAAGAGGCTAAAACACTGTGTGTGGCAGGTGTCTTTCTTACTTTTCCTTTAAAGACAGGTCACACGAATGTCACTTATTTAATGACAAAGATTTTGCTTTGCCCAAGAGAGCTGATGCTCTCCCACTACTGACAGCAGTCAGCTCACATCCATGGCGTAGGACAAACAGATACACAAAGCCAAGGTTATGGGGAAAAAGCCTGAACATCAAAAGAGAGGAATCCCAGAAGTTTCTAAGCTTGTTCCTCTGATAGTATTGACTGTATTTTTCTTTCCCTTTGTGGTTGCTGGAACTGATGATCTCAAAGGCTGAGAACAAAGCTTAGAAAAATAAGACTCACAAAAACAAACACTTCTTAAAGTTGCCAAATCTCTTTGAGTTCCAGAGGGGAAGAGAGAAGGAGAGAGAGAGAGAGAGAGAGAGAGAGAAATGACTGCAAACCCTCAGTGCCAGTGCACCTGACAAACATTCAGGCTGGCAGCTGGTGAAAGCTGCTGGGGTTACTCTAATGGGTACTGGTTGAGGATCAGGATTTCATGAGTTCGCCAGTGCCATGAACAGTGCCAAATTTGCCTCAAGGATAGGCAGAGATGCTCACAGAAACCCTTCCCCTGGCAGGGATGTTGCAGTCAGACCTTCGTGGGATGGGCAGGAATGGGCAGACAAGAGAGGTTGTGTCTTTAGCAGGCAYAGCAGGTTCAGAAAAGGATGTTTGCCCATGGCCTAAGGTGCAGAATGGTTTCATTTTGTTTGTGAACACAGATATATTATTGTCTCACCTTGGCAACAGCAATTTCGCTGAAAAAGAAAGCTGTTCCTGCTAGGAAATACCAGCTTTCATTTGCTGCTGTCACATTCTGCTCAGTACTTTACTACAGCTCACCCACAGCAACTGCTGGGCAAACATGCAGGACAGTTAATGCCAGGCAGTGTCTCTTTGCTCGTGGATTGTCTGTGGCCAGACAGGGAATTCCTCCATTCCAAAATGTGCCCATAGATGATTTTTTTTGGACCTTATTCAGCCTTTGCATTGCCTTGCAAACTCGCTTTGCATTCCTGGTGCAACACCAGTTTGAAGCTGCTGCAACTGGGCAGTCATGTGCTGCTGCTTGTTTTTTGTCTGAGTATAGCCCTGAACAAGCATATAGCTAAAAATGAGAGTTTAAGTGGGGTTATCCAGAAATATTTTCTAATATTTGCTTCCGATGCGTCATTTCCGTAATTGTGTCCCCACAGTTTTCCCATACCCAAGAAGGTGAGGCAAAAGGCAGGTATTGAAAACTCGTCCATCCCCTTGCTCCAGCTAGTGCAGCTCACTTGGTGGCTATGAACGAGCTGAGGATTCCCCCGACTTTATCTTCATACAGGATCACAGTCCTAAACTGAGGACTGCACCAGCCAGCACAGGGGACAAAAAATAAATCATTTGGAAACCCAACACTTCCGGGTTTTAGCTCTTAATTTATCCTCTGCAGACTCAGTGCTCCGGGATGAGCCACTTGCACAAGGCAGGGCTGCTCTCCAGGCGGGCGGGCGTGTGCGAGGGTACACGCGTGTGTGGGCAGCGCACGCCCTGTCATCCTAGGACGTGTCTACAGGGGAAATGAGGGGTGTTTAAGGTCTACCACTATGTGTATGAGTCAGTGGGAATAAATTACAGCACGTTACACCCTCTGAAGGCTCTAATCCAGCGATGAGATGTCCTTAGAAGAGGGTAAAACCTGCTGTGATCTCTCGGATCAGAGCATCCGCATTAGGGTTTAACTCTGCCAGATGCCGACTTCCCACATCCTGCCAAGCCCTTATAAAATCCCYGGCCATCCGCACACAGGGAGCTTGCTGTCCTTCCCTGCTGCGCTATGGTCTCAGAAACATGGCATCTTCAGGCCCTTTTTGCCATTCTCCTTGCTAAACCCATTATCTAGTAGCTCTTGTGTGGGTGCAGCACAGCACAGGAACTGATTTGGCTTCTGGTGCCTGAACCTGCCCACATTGTTCTGCCCTGGAAAGGACCTTCTTCACCTTGAGGGGTGCCAGGATTTTTTGTTTTAAATAGTTTTTCCATGTTGTCTGATTATGCCCTACTCTTTTTTCTTTTTCTTTTTCTTTTTTTGATACTCCTCTCTCTGGCATTTGGCCCTTGTGTGATGCTGAGTTTTAAGAAGCAGGAAAGACCAAAAGTAAAGCTTGGATTCCTTTTTCATTCTGTTTCTTCTCCTCTGAATCCAAGCTGCTTGAAAAGCACACCAGTGGATTCAGGTGGTACTGTCAGACACTGTGGGACCCGAAACCCCCTCCACTGAGCTGCGGTGGGAGGCAGAACGTCCCTGCAGAGGGGCTGGGGAAATAAAAAGCCTTTTGCTCCAAGTTAATTATTTATAAGCCATGTTGGCTGAGTATGCAGCCTCTTCCAGCCAGCTCTGTCCTCTCAGCATTTGTGCAAAGTCTAAGAAAACACATTAAAGATGGGACAAGTGTACTTTGTCTAGGTGAAAAGTGGGAGAGTGTGGTATCCTAAGACAGAGGGAAATGTCCTTCAAATCTCCTACACCTGAGCGTTAGTTCACCTCCTGCCTTCCATGTATTTATCCTCATGAACCTGTGCAGAGAGGTGATATTCTCATTCAGCCTCCTGTGTGGCTACACCTAAAAGTGCACAGACACACTCACTCCAGTGACTCCAGCCTACCTTCCTGCCTAACTTTAATGAAGGGACTTTCATAAACATCCAGGACCTGGGTTACAGCAAATAACAGTTTTTTTAAAATTAGCAACTGCAGTTATTGGCTGCTCTACGGTTTTGCATGTCTCCTYCTGCACAAGGTAACATTTTCATCCCTGTAATTACACGGTAGGCGGCCAGCGCAGGGGGCAGGGTCAGGACAGGGCACTGCAGGGTAATGATGCGGCCATTTTTGCCTTGTAAATTACGGAGCAATCTTGGGACTGAGAAGAGGAGAAGGGCAGCAACTGCTTGACTAATTGGTAGTTTAAAGTTTAATTACCCCAGGGCTGACGTGCTGCCTCCCAGACGCAGCTCTGTGCGGAAAGAGCAGGTCCAGAGCCCGCACAAGGCTCACCCCACGCGGACACACGAGCCCCAGGGGGAGCAGCCTCAGCCTCAGACTGCCAAAACCACCCCATCCTCTGCTCTGCATCCCCCTGGATGGATGGATACACTTGGGGAGGAGAGGGTAGGAGCTCTGCTGTGGAAAACCTCCCCCTGCCCTATGGATTGAGGCTATTTCTTTCCCTTGCCTCTTCCCAAATCTCCCTAGGCAAAGACATTTTCCATCCTTCTCTGTGACTTGCTCCAGAAAGAGGGTTGCCACTGCCCAATCCTGCTCTGTCCTCRGGCAGCACCTCCCTGCATTGAAGGGAGAATCCTTTCCTCAAACAAATCTTTGCATCCAGTTCTTTCCTAGAGCCATGACAGTCAGATTTCATTTAGCACCAAGGTGGGAGTGACAGAGTGGCTTTGGTGGGCATCTGTCACCCAGCCGAGGTCAAAACACCACAAAACCCCTCCACACTTGGAGATAGCCTGCAGAAAACCTTGCTGGCTCAAGAGAGAAAACTCCACAAGGAGAACACAGCAAAGGACTCTGGTATTCTATAACCTGAGATGGATGAGAAAAAGGATGTACAGATAATGAATTATAAATATAGTGCTATACAAAAATGTGAGATAGCAAAAAACCCACCAATGAGGGCAACTCACCATATTTGCCAGAATGTAGTGGTACCCATTCCCATTTTTTTCAAGCTTGATGATCTGCAAGATAAAAACCAAGGATAATTAGCAGAGATCAACTAAGGAAGAAGATCTTCAGTCATCTGCCCTTCCTCCCTCCTGCTTTTCCTTGAGAAGACTCTTCAGCTGTGGGCAGGAAGACACAGCAAAAGAAAAGTTCACAATCTTATTAGAGGATGGTCAGAGCTTTCACACATGGTATCTGAGCAGCAAGTCTGCAATTAGACAGGACAAGATCCTCAAGAACATTGTACAAGTAGGGAAAGAAAACAACCGAACCAAACTGTTTCCTGTGGGCTCAGGGGAAAAAGAAAAATAAAAAGCTCTAATGATGTGTATTGCAGACACCAAAGGAACAAATGGGGAGCTGGAGTCCTTGTGTCCTATGAATGCAGCTGAAACATCAAGCAAGACTAGAGAGGGATTTTGCACATCCTCTGAGCTACAGTCCCTGCTGCAGACACCTACCTGGGAGAGATGGCAGGAAGTTTACACTACAGGGCAGTTCTTCTCCTTTAGTGCATCGGTGTAACTTCAAACCACATCTCCAAAGTAAAGCTGCACAAGCTGGGCAAGCCACAGAGGATTCCCCTGCATGCTCATTGAGATTATTTATATATTGATATGCATGGTGTCCCAWTATATGTGCTTTGTTCCTTACTCCTTTCTCCCTGATGCTCCAGAGTCAGGTTTTTATTTTCTTTTATCAACACAATTGCTTACCAATCTGTAACAATTGAGTTTTTGTATGTTAGCTGGAAAAGTTTCTTTTTCACTTTCCACCTGTTGCAGACTTGCCTGTGACTAGGGGACAGAGGCACTGACCACATGGTCCCTGTCTTTTTCTCCCTTGATTTAAAGACTACAGAAACAATACAGCTAAAAATTTATGATTCCTGCTGACTCCATGTTTTCATCGAAATTCCTCTCTATTGATTTCCAGCAGCACTGTTGAATTCTTACTAGATTACTGGAGTCAGATACCATCTGCACTTGAGCCACTCTACATACAGAAAAAAAAAAAAAGTGAAAAAAAGGCCCAAATGAACATGCCCTCAAAACCTGAACAAACACAAGAATTGCCAGTTTCCGAGAGAACTGTGCTGTTTGCATAAGGTTTCTTTGCTRGCAACAGTACCTCTTATTTCCATTGTCATATGAATTGATTCTGAATTGCTGCCTGCACTGCCAATGCTCAGGCAAAATCTGCACAAACTGCAGTGAGGCCAGAAAGATCCTCACAGCCARAATGATCATAAAACCACTGCTGTGTTGGATTCTACCAGAAATCCGTCTACCCAGGACTGCTCTCTGATACCAGGCTGGCAGCAGGTACTTGAGAAGTGTCAGATGAGGGCAGAGACTGATCCTCCCCATGGGACAGCACTCCCAGATTATCATGAGCAGTCATTTAGGGATTTCCAAATGGATTATAAATGAGCTGACACTTGCTCTGTGCAACTGGTTCATCTGCCTTAGCCCTTCTCTGATGAAGTGCTCTTGTATGCATAATAAAACTCATCTGGTTCTCAGCATTAACGTGGGGGTGGCAATTAACTCCAAGGAAGGTTTCATTTAGAAGCAGTTTCTTACACAGCTAATGCCAGCTCCACCAGCTTCACTGCCCTGGGGCTCCCTGCACAGGATCCCTCAGTTTGGCTTCTGCTGAGAGGTCTGGAGCTCCCAGAAAAAACCTCTGTATACCTAAAGCTGTAAAGCTGTGTATTTTCCACTGCCAGATCTAAGAAGAAAAACCAGACCCAACTTGTCCCTTGCCATTCATCAGCTGAGACTGACCTTTGCAGTAAGTCCCAGACCTTGAGGGAGGAAGGAGAATCTCTGGTGGACTGAGATGTCTAAGAATTACAATCCAATTCCCCTCTTCTCCAGTGTCAACAATAGCTGGCATTGGCTCCTTCTGCCCAAACTCTCCTTTGTTATTTTATTAGGTGTCAGACTCGATGAACCGGAGAGGGCTGCCATCCAGCTCTCCCTGAGCTGTTAATCTTGCAGCCCATCCACCTGAATTATGAGGCTCGCTTCCTGTGTTTTACACAGTTATTTGTGATCTTAATTTATTTTAAAATGCTTGCTCAGTCCTAATGTGTCCAGACAGCAGTAGCAAGCTGAGGTTATAATAGCATTTATCACTTATCCTGACTGTGGTGAGAGGCTGTGCTGGGCTGCATGCTGATAGCTCACTTGGGCCACCTAGGTTTCATTACCCACTTTTTAATGGGCGAGTTTGACATCTATTAGAGAGAAATCCTCTCAGAGTGAAACACTGGCAAAGGAGAAATTCCAGTTACTCATTTTAATGAGAGACAAGGCAGAAACAATAGAGGGTTTTGATGGAACACAACCCACCGCATACTTATCCCATTAAGGCTACACAGCACAACCCCACGGCAACCTGCCCCGAACCAAGGCCTGGCTCACAAACGACAGGCACCTCGGCAAAGATAAATCAAGCCCTCGAGACACGACGCGGGGAAATCTCCAAGAAAGAAACCAGGTCGTTTTTAACACATGGAGCACTGGCTCCTCCACAGCCGCGGCCGCCGGAGCGCGAGGGCCGCCGTGCTGGAGTCACCGGTGGTGTTTGTGTTATGTGTGTGCAGGAAAAATGAAAAGTGTGTGCAAGCACCAGTGTGGATGTGATGGGAACTGGGGCTAAACAGCCATCCCCAGCTCTCCTGCTCACCAYGGAGCACAAATCCACTGCCACCGGGAGGCAGAGACAGGCTTGTGAGGGAAGAAGATAAACGAATTGAAATCTCCCCGAGAGGCCGAGGCAGCTCTTGGMACACCTCAAGACGCTCAGAGAGACAGGGCAAACAGCACAGTGACATTCCCACAGAGGCTGCTGGTGTGGTGAGCTGAGAGGCCGGCCGGCAGCCCAGCTTACAGCCCAAGTGACAGTCCCTGCTGAATTTCGTGTAATAATGAGCTGAACACTGTCTTTGAATCCCTGCAGTCATCTGCACGCTGTGAAAAGCCTTGCTTCACCTGTTCACACTGGGATAACTACCTCTGCTCTCAGGAATCCYGGTGGATTTGGAACAAGAATGCAAAAACTGACGAAAATGGACTACACAGGTCTGAAAAAGTTGTTCTCAGCCCTATCCCTYACTGGAGTGTTACCTCCCAGGCACAGATATCCGCTGGAATTGCTCTGCATTTATTGTAGTAAAACACAACTTTGTACCTTTTCTCCCTGGGAATTGATATTTTTTGCAGCATTGCAAAACAAATAATAGCAATATCTGGATTTTTAGTGTTCTCACAAATAGGTTTTCTTATATCTAGGTTTAACTCTTGCTCCAGTTACATGAAGAAATTTGAAAGACTTATTTTCCTTTTTTTATCAGGAACACTAGATAATACTTGACTACAGAACTTAACATTCTGTTAGACAAGCCAGCCTTAAAACCTCAACACTATTAACCCTAGAAATTTGATATACCCTGTAGAAAAGTCAAATTCACTGCCCATAAAAAATTTTGTTCAACTACAGCTGCTCCATGGTCAGAGAGAAGACTTTACCCTCTGGAATAACCTGCTTTCTCTTTCACGAACATGACCTTTACTTTGAGGTTAAAACCTGCAATCTGCCTTGTAATTACACACAACAGAGTAGCACCCAGAGGCATCCAGCAAGGATGGGTTGTGCTCGTCACGGAGCTGTGCAGCTGGTGAAATGTCAGCCCCTGCTCCAGACAGGGAGCAGCTGAAGTGAGACGGGAGATGACAGGTACCTCAGACAAGGAGACGTGTGAAGCACGAGGTAAGAGTGAGCTGATTAAGAGGAGTGAAACAGTGGGAATTGCAGTGCACCTCCCGCGGGGCCCTTTCCAAGCCACGTGGGACTGGGGTTCCAGTGATAGGCAAGGACTTGGCTGTAGGTGTGAGGGAAATGTATTGTAGCTGGAGTGTGCACTGAACCTGTCCCTGGGCTTGCATCTGTCTCCTGTCCACAGAAGTCCATATTCAGGACTGATGTACCACGATCCTTTGCCTTCTCTGTCCTGCTGGCACAGGTGTGAGAATTCGGTGCAGCACACACCAGTGCCAGTTCACACCTTCAGCCTAACTCAAAAACTGGAGACAAGCTCAGCAGAATCAGGAGAGGCCATGTCTTATGCACACTGCTTGGAGGAATTAGCACAAAGCAAACTCATTGGGGAGCAAGGGGGTGTAAAGGGCTCAGCAAAAGAGTCAAACGAGTGGGGAACATGCAGCATTGCAGCTCTCTCAGCAGGAATTCATGAGAGCTTCTAGTATTCCTGCAACTTCATGGTTTCCACAATAACACAATGGAGAAGTCCCTGCAAGCTCAGCAGTGGGAGTGCACACACCCCACATCCAAGACAGGGATCAGGCAAGAATGGAGAGAACTCCAGAAGAAACAACCCTTCCCATCCCACGTGCAAGACCCGCCCCAGGAGGCCCACGCCAGCACAACCTTGTTAAGGATGATGTTCAGCCTCTCAGATTCACAATCCACCACCACCAGCCTTTCCTTCTTCTTCTCCAGCTCCTGGAAGAGCATTCGGTATCCCTCCTCTGTTGTGGTCAGGATGTTGACAGCTGTCACCTGCCAGTTCTTCTCGGCTGCAGTGTCCAGCACTTTCTGTAGGACTGACAACCCTGGGATGGGAAGAGAGGGGGAAGAGCCAGGTTTTAGTTGTGCAATGGCATCTTTCCATCCTCCTGACAATCTGTGTAGCTGCCTCAAGCCAGGCTGGAGACAGAATCACAAGAGTGCAGCATGACTACAGAGAGCAGCTAATAGTCCAGATCTGACCCAAACTCAGCTGGGCTGGAATTAATGGCTCCTGCTTTTTCTGTCCTGGCTCAGATGACTCCAGGTCTAGTTTTCCTTTGTAATCGGCAGATCAGTCTCGTTGATCCCTGCTGTGGGATTCAGATAAGAACTCTAATCCCTGTCTTCCTGTCTGTCATTACCCAAATAACTTGATTTCTCTCAGCCATAGTTTCCTTGCTGTCTTTGATCTGTGGAGGCTGTCTGCTCCCAGGGTTAGGGACACCCTCGGCAATCACAGCACACAGTCACATCCAGCATCCTTCTCTCTCATCAGCGTCTCATCAGGAAACCACTACTTTTAAAATTATGTTGCCTAAATTACATGCACAACCTTCCAGAGGAGATGCACATAGCAATTCTCTGGAATYGTGCTGGACAACCCAAGACAACCCTGCCTGCTGCAGTCCTTTTGGGATATTCAGCGTGCTAAATCCTCATGACAACAGCAAGCAGGTGGGATGCTTCTATACCTTCTCCTTGTCTCTCAAGTCCATCCTGTCCCTTCAGGGGATAATTGTAACTTCCAGGGCAGAGATGTGAATCATCTTGTCTCTGCCCTATCCTTATCTCTGCTTTGCTTCCAGGCTCCAAGCCTGGAGCTTTCAAGGCATCTGAGAGCTGGGAAAACTAAATCATGGAACAGTGAGCTCTCTAGCCCTGTTCATGGTTTAGAAAGTTACATAATACCTTTCATTATCCAACAAAGGTTTTGCTCTTTTTACACAGACAATTGACATGCACTAACACAGGGAATTTGGAGTTTTCCAAGCTATCTGCCAGAAACACACACTTTACATCTGGGTGTGGGCCTAGGTGAGACCTGAGCAAGTGTCTGTTCATGTCTACAAACTCAGGACTCGGTGGCCTTGAGTTCAACAGAGCAGTTCAATATGGGACCTATTGAATATGAACAATGTCCCCATTTCAAACTCAAACCATTTACACATCAAGTGTTTCCCCGGTGTTGATGGGGCTCAGACCTGACCCCACGAACATGCCGTGTCAGGCTGATGCTTCATTTAGATCAGCGCCCACCTTCAGCGGAAAGGGATATTCAGGAAAGAAATGGAGAACAGGGAAGGCATAGGGTGACACAACCTCCAGCAACCCACAACTTTTGGAGGGAAAAACTCCTTCTGGATCACYGTCCTTARCTGCAGAGTAACCCYTCCCATACAGCTGTGACTTACCCCGGTCAGCATCGTAAATGTACACAAACTTCTGCCAGCTGTAGTGCTCGATGACGCTGATGAGGGCGTCCTGGAGCTCTGGGCGGAGCTGGAGGACGAACTGGTTGGAGGTTTCGACGGGGAAGCTCGGAGTAATGAAGCAGACGTGGAGAGCCCCGCAGAAGGACGTGAGCATGTTGACCGTCCTCCTCTCGTAAAACCCGAAGATGGCATAGACGCCCTTGGAGAACTGCGAGCAGACTGCAGGGGCAGAGAGAAAGGCCGTGAGGGCAGAAGGACAGAGATGTTTCTCAGCAGTGTCACCCAAATAGACTTTTTCCCTCAGATAAGCTACGGGCTCCCTGGACTCGATAATTTTCCCCCAGGCACGTGGGTTGGTGAAGGCAACCTGTGAAGAACAGGACATGGGGTGCCCTGCCCTTGGTCTCCACAGACCTGCTTTGCTTTTGATACGCAGAAAGAATGAAATCAGTGTCCCCAGGATGCTGCTGAAGATTTTGATGCTTCTGAGATAAAAGGAGTTATCTGAATGTGGGAACCCCTCAGCAGAAAGGGGCTACTGCAGCCCCAGATACACCCATGAAGCAGAGGGAAAGCCTGTGCACAACAGCACAGCCCTCTGTGGCCAGCGACTCCACAAGGAAACCATGGATTTGACCTCAGGAGCTGAGGATACCACTCTGAAGGGGCATCTCAGCAAAGGTTCACCAGGATTCAATGCAGTCACAGCACAGCTCCAGGGAAATCTGTGCTGGGGCTGCTGGCACTGAGGTCAGAGCCTCTGACACCGGGAGGGTGTTGGTACTTGTGGACACCTGCGTGGCAATTTCTGGTTTCCTCATAAAGCCATGGGGGGAGGGCTGTGTGCCCAGTGAGGTAGTGCTGGTGTCCTGGGAGGTCTCCAGCAGGACTGCTCACTGATATATCTGTGTCTGACCTCAGCAGCTGGTGCTGTGCTGTGCTGTGCAGAGAGGGCTGCCTTGGGTTGGAGCCCTTCTCTGGAGAGCACTTAATGAGATCGTGGGAGCTGCCGGAAAAATGCCTCAGGATCTCAGTGAGACAGAGAGAGTTCACACTTTGGGTTGTAAAACTTAGCCCCTGAGACAGTCAGACTCATTTAATATCACCCCTGTTTATGGCACATCCCAAGTTACCGTCAATAAATCTCTAAGCCGGGGGTGGTGGCAGTGACAGCGTTTTCCCCGTGTCAGAACTCTTGGCACTAGTGTCTCCTCCTCTTGTCACTCTGACTCTGAAGACCTTTGGCTGTGACATTTATACTGACTCAACACTTCACACATCCCTTGCCCTCCCTCCCCAGCCGAGCGCAGGTTGAGGAGTTGGATGTGACATTCTCGGGTCCCCTGGCAAGTGCTCTGTGCTGCTTGGGAATCCCCTGACCTGCTTTCTGCTGGTAGCTGCCAGTACCGAACCTTCTGCACGTGTGGCTGCAGACAGGCTCCTAAACAGGAGCTTCTTGTATCCTCAGCTGGGCTCCATACGAGCTCTGTCCCTCCAGCAGGGACCCGAAGTCAATCCCGACTGGCTTACAGCCATCCTGGAAAAGACTGCTTTGTTCCTCACTTCTCTACTGCCAGCACCAAACATTCAGAGGGAAGAGCAAGAAATCCTGCTTCCCCTTGTGCAAAGCAAGTCCCTGCTCTCATCTCACCACCAAAACGAAGCAGCTGGGCTTCGTGGTGCTGAGAGCTGAGAACTGAGTCTCACAAGACTGACGAAATTTTTCCCTTTCTCTTGGAGCTGAGCCCAGTTTTTGGGCATCCTGGTCCCACAGTTTGTTCCCGGGGTCACTCATCCTCTTTTCACTGATTAGCACCTGTGATCTCAGAACGTTCCTCCCACGAGGGAATTTGCCGTTCCGCAGGGCAGGGATGCCTCACAAAGCCCGAACCGAGACGGAAATAGCCCCCTCTTCTCTTTATTGTCGCAGCAGTGCCTCTCTTTGCAATCAGCAATTGTGTCTGTGTCAGCTGGAGTCACTGCCCTCACCGTGAGACTGACACATCCGGGAAGAAAAGTAGCAGACAGGGATGGAAATAGTGCGAGCATCATTTCCGCGTGACTGGAGCGGTGGGTCTAATGAACGGTGCGAGATGCCATATGCGAGAGATCGGAACGCGATCTCCGGAGACCCAGGCTCCAGCCTCGCTGAATGATTGAAGAGACGTTTTCGGGACAGCTGAACAATCCCGCACAATTAACACTCCAGACAATAAACTTAGCTGGCTTGGTTTGTTTTGTTTTAGGCAAGGCATGGCTTCCCTGGATTTTATTTTCTGTTTGAAACGAATCTATCATTTTTCATATATATTTTTTTTTAACTCAGTGGCTCAGTCACGCTCAGGCATCCCTCCTACGCTGTTCTGAGACATCATCAGTGCCAGCATTTGAAACAGATTGTACCAAAGACAACTGGGAGAATGAACACTATCATTAGGAAGTTTGGAAAGAACCCTCACTTGCTTTGTACTTACAGGCTAAGAGGGGCCATGGACAAGGCAGATAATTTGGAAAAAAAAAAAGACTTACCAAGGGATATCTCCCAAAGAAAAACACAGAAATCTCATGTCAATTAATCTGGAAAAGTGAAGAGTGAGAGCTGCAGCCACCTTTCTGGGACCGAACTTGGCATAATGTAAAAGCAGTGGCTGCAAAATTATGTAAATCTCAGGGCTATTTTAAATTACAGATGCTCCAAATGAATTTACACAGCAAAACTAAAAAGAAATTACTTGCTTGTTATTGAATACACTAAGAGATTGCTGGAACTTCTTTACATTTCCTTTAATCATTTTATGAAGCAAATTTATTAATTTTTCTCTTCTCATTTGATCGCTCTGCAACCTGTTAAGCACTACTAAGAATTGTAAACTCTTAGTAGAGGAAACCAATATTTTAAGCTCTCTTTGTTTTTGTAGTGACAAGCAGTCACTAGCCTCTGACTGATGGTTTTCTAAAAAGCTTAAAAAACATAAAAGCGACGAAGATCATGCCGGAATGGAAGGTCCAAGCAGCTRAGATTTTCTGGTCAGTTGGCTGGTGACAACATCACACTTTTCAAGCCTTGTGCCAACTATCTGTGAGCAACTGACTGGCCACAGCCCAGCTTTTCCTGCAGAGGAGAGCCTGGAGACCAGCCTGGAGACCAGCTCCAGCAGCTGAATTTGGATGGTTCAACCTCAAGCTCATTCCTGCAGGCAGGAATCTGGGTGAAATCCAACAGCATAAATGTTTGCCTATCCAAGGATGTGAGCACAAGTGAGGAGGGCATGCTTGGATGCAAATGCAGACATCTGGGACTGTTTGCATGTGCTCTTTGTGGCCTCTGGGCTGCACAGTGGGAAAGGACAGAGAATACCAGTTCTGGGCTGTATCTGTGCTCATCATCCATACCTGTGTTCATTATCTTACAGTGAATTTGTAATTAATTACAGAATAGCTTCCCTCTAAATGAGCCCTCAGAAAATTATTATGATTGATAACCATGGCAACTACTACCCTATTCACCCTGATCAGTCTTGCATAATTGATCTGTTTGGGATTTGTGGCTGGGACATTCCCAGTGTGTGCCGCACCAGGCCCCACGGACACCCCATATCCCCCTTCTCCAGGCACAGGATTTCTCACTGAGATCCCTGGTGCTGTTCAACAATGAAAATTAGGTAAAAGCAGAGGCATTAACTAGATTGTCACCTGGTTCTGCTGGAGAGACCATCCAGTGACAACCATCTGCTCTCTGGGCACAACTCTGCAGAGTGCCTGTTCCAGCCAGGTGAGGTGAGAGCTCGTCAGACTGGTCTAATAACTCTTCTAACTTACACCAAAAATCAAAGTAGTTTATAAGTTAGTTAAAAAGTGACTGATGTGGTAGAACAAGCAGGGGAGACTGCCTCTCTCCCTCTGTGGAAAGGTAACCATTGTGGAGCAGCTGTGTCCTTGAATTCAGATGGAGAAAAAAGCATCTGTGCTTCACTCGTTCTTGGAATCCACAGACTCCAGGATTTCTAGTCCTGCAGTTTTTCTCAAGGTTCTCTTTTCATATGGAAATATTCAAGGTGAAGCATGTACATCAGAGAGAAACACTGATTTTACTGAAAGCACACACAGGAGAGGACACCTACTCGGGAGCTGACGAGAGGCAGCTCTGGCCACCTTTGCAGATGTTCCAAGAAAGAGAAAAATACATCAATACTCACAACTTTAAACTGCATATTTTCTCTGCAGAAGAAAAAAGGAAAAGAGGTATTTTGAGTCTATAAAAAATCATGGTAACATATTTTTTTTTGGCTGCAGCTCTTAACCAGAGCAAGTAAATGAACAAAACTGATTTTTGCATTTAGGAGAGTCAGAGGTATTTTGCAAGTGGGTGTTTGACCTGATCCATGTGAAAGGCAGATGTAAGATAAAACAGATATCTCTTTGGTTAAAGAAGATAAACCAAAAGGTTTCTCTCAGAAACTGTCACCACAAAGAGGGACTGAAACAATCTTGGCATTTGAGGCAGGAGGAAGGGCAAATGGGCTGCACAGAAGGATGGGAATGAGAGTTTGGTCTCCAGCAGTGAAAATGGTGCATTCTGCTGAGAATCTGCAAACACAACGGCAAAAGGGAACTGCTCCTCAGAGACACAGCTGGGGAAGGAGCCTGGTAGGAGATCCTGGCGAGTGCTCATCTGCCGTTTCCTTCAGAAGCAGAATTTTCACCATTTCACTGAGTTTAAGACTAGAAAGGGACATTAGATCATTTCTACTGACTTGCTGTATCTCATGGACTATTAAGTTTCACCCAGCTACCCCTGGAGGGAGCCAATAATATGGCTTAGTTGACTCTTGGGAGATTCAGCTGCTGCATGTGCCTCTGTCAGAGAACAGAAGTAGCAGAGACACTGCTAATACCCAAAGCCACAACAGCAGTAAAAAACTTKATTAAACGAAATATCCCCAGATGTTCCTCACAAATGATTTGTTCTCACTCAGAAAAGGAGACAGAAACCCCAGATGGTCCCTGCCAGATCTCAGACGCCTTCCTGACCCTGGAGAATGCCATGGGGTCTAGGAGGGAAGACACTGTGCCCTCTCCAGGAAAGCTGTTCCTCCAATCCTGAGCTGGAAATGTGAGCAATTTATTCCTCATAGCCAAAACAAAAAAATATAGAAAATACAGACTCCAAGATAAGAACAAATATTTGAAACCACTCAATCCAGCATGCACCAAAATGAGCAAGTGCCTTTTAAAAATTACAAGATAAGTTTGGCCAGACTTTGAGTGTAATAAAATAGTCATCTCAGTTGTCTTAGTTATCCTCTGCAAGCTGTTAAAGATGAGCCCTGCAATGCCTGCAGCCCCAATATCATCTGCATGTGCCCAAACCTCCCGGGACACAGAACCAACACCCTCACTTGCAGCAAAACACACTCACTGACAACAGTGGTGTCAAGAAGCAGTTCCCACATGCTTTCCTTTGCTCACTTGGAGTGTATTTGTGCACATGTGGGAAAGAGGAGGGAGGATATGCATGCATAATTAATTCTTAGCATGCCCTGCCTGGAGGCGACCCTCACACAGCGATGGAGAACCTGACATCAGGTTGGCAAAGCTGGTGGAGTTCCAGGGAAAGAGCGCTGGTGTCTGCTTCAATTAGGATCAGCTCAGCTTTCCTCCCAAATGTTTGTCCTCACAGCTCTCCAGTGTGGCGTGGGTGCCAGAGCGCATCTCTTCAGCACATCCCAACGACAGCATGTTCCCACAGATTTTTTGAGCAGGGGAAAGCCAAACAGATTCTACACTCCCCCATTGTTCCACTCATGTATTTAGCTGACAGCAGATATGTCCCACATATTTGATCAACTGCAAATCAGGCTGATGTGATATCAAAAGGAATCGATGTTTTTCTTTCAAATATATAAAAGACACAGAAGAGTGCTCCCTTCCATCATTTCCCTGCACTGCTGCTCTAATGATCCTGGAAGCTGGAAAGTAGTGTTGATTTTTACATAAAGATCTGCTTTCCTTCCCTCATATTTAAACAATAATCTATGACTGAAGAGCTGCTCATAACTGCACAGGCTGATAACTTCAATTTTTTAGTCAAGTTTGCCTGCCTGMCAAATAAATCTTAGTTTGCCTGGCTGACAAATGATAAGTTTCCTTTGAGATCAAATTGGATTTGGGATACTTCTTTCTCGCACGCTGCTGAGTTTTAGGAAACAGAAATAGCATGGTGGTTYGGTCACCAAAAATTAACAACATGGACCGTCAGTCATTTAAGTGCACTTTTGAATTAAAATCATGGTGGTGGGAGAGACTGTCATGAGAAGTTAACTTTAATCTCCCTAAGAGACCAGTTGAAGATCCTAGCCCTTCCACTTGTGTACTTCACATCTTGAAGCATCCTTTTATTTTTCTGCTAGAGCCTTTGAATGCAGCTCTTATCCAGTGTGACTACAAAGCAGAAGAAGTAAATCCAAATATCAAAGGTCTTAATGAGGTCACTGAACTTGTTGAAAAAGGAAAGAAGGAAAATGATGATGTTTGTCAAGATTCTACTCGCTTTCTTTATTTGTTTTTTAAAGTATTTTTACTTTGGGATTGCTAATACTTTGTTGAGATATATAAAACCAAGAATTAAATATATTGAAGGGTTTACAGTCAACACAAACTCTTTCTGAGTACTTTTAACAGGAATTAGATGCAAATCCCCTATGCGGAAGAYGCTGAGATCACAAGCATCTTTTAAAGGGTCTCATTTCTCCTGTGGGTAGAATTAGGTTATTATTCTGATAGGGACAGTTTGGCTAATGAGGGTCCTGTGGTTAACAGATCAGATTATGTGCGAGGAGAAATGGATCCATTGCCATCTCTGTTTCAGGTCTGTTATCTATTCCTGATTTGGACCTTTGCTTGTGAGATGGAGGAAGGCAACTGCCCTTCTCCRAGCCCATCTGTTCCTGTCCCTTCRGTCAGAGGCTGACTTTTGCACCACGCTCATACAGACCCCAAATAAGAGCAATTTCTGGGCTGGCAGCACTGRTGCCATCCTCTCAAGCTGTGAAAGGTTCTTGCTGTCTACTGCCTTYGTCTCTCCAGTGTCCCATGCCAGAGCCACAGCTTTTCCACAGCAGTCCCTGCTTCCATAACTTTAAAACAGAAAAGACATGCAGAAGAGCTCCGGTGCCTGGAAACAACTCTGCATTTTTCAGCTCTAATAGAGGATCTGACCTTTCCACCTTGCCTCATTTTTAAAACGGGAGTGTTTTCCTCCATGCCAGTCTGGCTCATTTCTGGGGTACAGCTAGCTCCAAAAACATGGCAGGCAAACCCAGTTGGGATACAGTCTCCTGAGATCCTTTTGTGGCACACTATGTCATTGCAAATCATAKAATCATGGAATGGTTTGGCTTGGAAGGGACCTTAAAGATGTGCCAGGACTGTCTGACACTGTCAGCAGGTCTGCTGGGCAGTCTGGCTTTTTGCTGTGCCCAGAAAGAGCCCGGCAGAAGATGCTGCTGTGCTGGGCTGCCTTGGAGGAGCAGCAGCTCTGCAAAASCAGCTGAACTCTGCTGGCCCGCAACCCTCACCCTGAGCTCCCCTGCAGCTACTCCAGAGGGAAGGAGTGATCCCTCACAGGGCCCCCAGCTGCAGATGGATGTTCCTATGGGATCCATGAGCTCAGGAAGACCAGAGATCCCTGCTCTCATCTAACCTTCTACAGTGAAATAGGAAACTCATAATTTGTCCTCATTGAACTCTCTGTGTCTGAAGCAGAGACATAAATATTAAAGCAAGATTACTACAAATGAAAAAGCGACAGCGATATTGTGAAAGGAGATGAGGAATGAGGGTTGAACCAATTTTGCTTTTGCTTCTTTATGAGATGGCCTTTTGTATTATATTGGTCCTTCTGAAGATAGGGTTGTACAAGGAAAACTAAGCACGAGATCACGGTGTAGGTTCTGCTGGGAAGCATGAACAACAGCAGAGGAGAAGAACAAAGCCCCAGGCCCCCAGCACGCAGATACCGTGCACAGCACGCTGCTCCTGGCTCACCACAGCATTTAATGCTGGGCCGGGAGTGCTGAATTATTAAAACAGTAAAGAGAGAGGAGTGAGGAGTGGGAGRGGGGAAGACAAGCAGTAGCAGAAAGCAGATGTGTCACATAGAGAAGATCTCACTGCAGATGAAATACGTTTTGTCTTCAATAGCTTCTTTTCTTTCCCTGGTACATTATATTGGTTCACAGACATTAAAGCCTCAGACTGTCTTCAGTGCAAGCCTCAGGCTCTGGTGAAGATTTTATAAGGGCCTGTCTTGAAACTGGCTGCAGGTCACAATGCAAAAACCAAACTATGGAGTTTCCCTAGAGAAGTCCACTGTTAATGTTACCTCCATTGGGAAAAGAGGTTGTTAATATTTACCTCCACAACTCCTTTCTTAATCTTTACCCCAATAAATACAGGTTTGGTCTCACATCCCCCTGCTTCATAGAACATGTGCATAGGCATTCCCAAATTTTCTCTAGTTTGTGCTTTTGCAGRCATGTCAGTCTGGAATCCAAACTGATGTCTCAGTCTCTGCTGTGTTACCTGTGACATTCCTGAGAATTGTGCTGTTGCCTCCAATTGAGAAAACAGTGTTTTAGTAAATTTTCTCAGTTGTGTTGGTTGTAGGGKTTTTTTTAGCATTATTTTCTGCTCATTATAATGTCTGCATTAGTCCTTCACTGAAGTCTTCTCCAGGCATGGAGCGAAGTTACRCATTTTCCTTAACCTGGTGGATCTTTTTGGTAGCGAGGATGTCTTGTGTGTGTCTACCTTAAAACACCTCCCAGTCTAGGAGGGAGKCTGTCAGAGGGCACATAGGAAGCTTTCCTCTTGTTGTAAGCTATTGTTGGCCTTTCTGACATTATTTGACTCCTTTCTCATTTAAAAATAAAAGGCAGCAGACAAAAAGCACAGAGTATGTTGTGGGTAAAGCACCACCAAGGTCCTCTCTCCACCAGTCTCACCGGTCTGAGCAGAGATGGGAGAACTTTACACTTACCAAAGACAAAGCTCCTTCCAACAGAACCTCTCACAGGCAGGACAGAGCATCATGTCCTTGGGGGCTGGAGTGGGAAGCAGTCCCTAAACCCACCAGCTGACACTTTATTTATAAATGTTCATGTTTTCTATAAACCTTCATGTTTCCTACAAACTTTCAGGGCTACATTACAGGTATCTGCTGGGTTAGCAAAGCAGATGCTCCAAAACCTACACTGCCATCGCTGCTCCAAAAGTGCCATCTCTTCTGCAGGCCCTGGAGCCATTAGTTTTCTGGAAAGAGGAGAGGAAGGCACAAACCCAGCAAACTACACTCAGCACACAAGGATTAAGCTCTAGAGCACAACCCTTTTGTGCTGCCTGGTTGCACACTGTATTCACCTGAGGTCTGTGAAAGCACCAATGGTTTTGAAACATATTTAACGTCTCAGCAAGGGCTGAGTTTGGTGCAGAATGACAAGATCCTTTGACATCTGAGAGCGCTGGTTTTTGTGGGCTTAAGTGCCTCCCTTGGTGGCTCTTTGCTATAGTCATGTCTTGTAGGGTTTTTATTTTCCCTTTTCACATTAATGTTCCATTCCATTGTGCTCGTAGCTTTGTTCAGGCCTACTTAATGTCAGGGGGAATATTACCATTTCCTCCCTGTCATTAGAACAGCTTTAATCCTGTCTGCATGGTGAGGGCAATAAATGATAAGAGTTACAACATTTTTATTTCTGCAGTGCCTCTGAGCACCAGGTTTTGCGAAAAATCCCAAACAAACAAGTTTAAGCTTGAGATCTTTTAAACCCAGTGGGAGATTGTGTTGTCTGGGGAGCAGGAAGGCAGAAGTGTGACAGATGGTGAGATCTGGACCTATGGTTTGCAATTTTATGGTATCTGGTGAAACTTCTGTGTGAGCCGCTCGCCGTGGGTGGTGGAACAAACAGTTTACACGAAGTGTATCCAGTCAGTGTGCACAGATGGAGCTCCTGCGAAGGGGAGATACCTAAACGAGGGCTGCAAGCACCTCTAGAGGCCAGTTCCCTCTCGTGGGAGGTGAAGGCATCCATCCCACTGAGCGATGGGAACGGTGGGGATGCGGGAGCTGGGAAAACACCACTCTGCCCCATGGCTCCAACAAACCTGTGGGTAAACCTGGAGCCCCCTGTGAATGCGACCCAAAATACCAAATATCCACCTGGRYACTCAGCAAGACCTTCAGCACAAATAAAGTGGAATTCGAGATTTTTCCTAAAAAATCTTGGGTGAAAGCTGTGTCATTTTACCAGCAGGACAGAGGGGACTTTTACAGCTACAGGCTTCTCCTGAACCTGCACYTGGATCCATAAAAGTCATCTCCCATAGCAAACTCTCAGGACTGAGGAAAGCACTGAGATGTGGGAAAAGCTGCAAAGCATATCACCAATTATATAAAATGACCTTAGATGCACATCTTTTGCCTAAAAGACCCCGGGGCAACCAAATCCCTTTAATGTTAGTGACAGATGGTATCAAATACAAAGCCGAACTTCAGAAAAGACTTTTCAGCTGGATGTTTCACTTGCAGAGCTTTATGTGTCACAGTAAAGATGTATGCTAATGAAAAATACAAAGTCATCAACTCTACACAGAGGCCAGTGAAGATTCCAGGAGCTTCTCAGTTGTCCTGAACTGCCTACGCTGCCGTGGGACTGAGAAAATAACCTGGAAAATGGGATGTGTGTCTTAGGGAGAAGAATGTGGGAGCATCCTYATCATTAGGAAAACACTGAGATCTCTTCCTGACATGCCTACTTAGATGCAAACACCTTCTCTACTGATTTCTATTCTGGGAGAATTTTTAAGCTCCTGAGGAAAGAGACTCTCTAGTGAGCTGCAGAGAGCAGGAGAGATCATGTAAAACACTCTGCATAAATGCAAATGGCAGGGAGGCCAAGCAGAGCACAGGAAGGGGAGTTGTTGGGAACCTGGGGTCGTTCATCATTCCTGAGCAGTGACACTGCACACACAGACCCAGGTTCTGCCTCCAGCAGTCACTCGGTGTAAAGCAAAGGCAGTGACATGATTTAGGCAGCTGCTGAGAAAACCCCACTGCTTCTCAGCAGAAACTTTACCTGTAAAATATTATTTAGACAGAAAAGCAGCAGCAGACTGGAGGATGCTAATTTGTACCACTTCTCACGAGCGTCACACAGACTCTTTCGCCATTCACCAGATGTTGCTCAACCCTTCTGTTGACATTACAGAGAAATGTCTCTAATGAAATCCATTTGTCCATCAATTCAGGGTCACTTGCCAGCCAGGGTCAGGCAGATCTTGCACAAAGAGGCACCAGGAGCACCAGCTTTTCAAAGAGTGGAAACATTCCTTGGATTTAACAAGTGTGCCAGACAGAGGAGTCATGGAAAGCTTCACACTTCAGGTGTTAGATTTCCTTCCCACAAGGAAAACTGGGGAAACACCACCATACAATGGACTCTAAYGGCACATCTAAAGTGAGCACATGGATGGCTAAAGGTATAATTAACCTAATTAAGGCACCATTTGTTCCAGAAGTCTCTGGGGGAAAGGCAGGGGGAACTTCCATCTACAAGAGAAGGTTGGCAGGGCAGAGGTTGCTGCCACTGGTGGGCAGAACCCAACTAAAAACTTCGTGTGGAAGAAGAAGCAAAAAGAAACATCCCTGGGACAGGTTTTGTCTTTTAGTGTTCACAGGAAGCCCGAGGTGCGATGTGAAACCTGTGATTTACACCTCTGGGACTGTCCTAGCTAACCTGTGAGGGCTGTGATTTTCTTCTCTCCGAACTGCAACCCACTTTCAGTGCTGAACGTGGCAGAGAGGAGTGTGCGGCATAGCCTTCACTCTGAGTTCCTGACCCTCCTGCTGGAGTAAAGATTCATTTCCCTGTGAGAGAAATTTTTTCTGACTGCCCATATTTAACATGGCAGCGAACATCTGCAGTCGTATTTCCAAAGAATTTGTTGTGATCATTCCTCTGCACTGCYAATCCTGACAGTAGAGCAGTGTCAGCTGAGAGCCTCGGTAGCATTTCCAAAACATGCTTAAATTACTTAGTTGACTGCCATGTCTCTTTAAAGAAGAGATGCTGGGATGATCTTTAGGCGATATGGGTACATAAGGAAGCCATATGGTGACTGCAACCTCTGAAAATTCGGCCTTAGCTAATGTATACTGAAACATTGCCTCCTGTGACAACTTCTACCAGGGCACTCCTAAGGAAAGACACTTTTCTGGCACTGCCTGTGGAGCAATGGAAGAACTGGGATGTCAGGTGCAGGTTTGGCTGACACARGTCCTCTGTGCACGTGCACTTCGCAGCAACCTGACGGTGCAGCTGTAAATGCACGGCCCCAATCCACTTGCATCATCCTGCAAACTTCCTTCTTGAATCTCTCACGTCAGCGTTGAGAAAATCATCTGCTTTCTGTCTGGTTAGAAATATTAGTCTGTGCAATATAGGTAAGACAGCCAAGAAAACCTCTATTTCAGTGTAGAAAAGTTGTCTACATTATAGTTTCCCTGGTAACTACATCGAGGCCAACAGAATTACACYGGGTCTAAGCATGGTCTAGTTTTGTCAGCTGGGAAACACATCATGTTTCCTGAAGGAGGCTGCAGGGATACAGGACCTGATTTGTGTGTGCAGTCAGCTGTGACTTGCCTGCAAAGTGCGCTTGCTTCTGTCTGCTTGAGCACAGGTCACCAGGTCCTCCCCAGAAGCATCCTCAGGCATGAAACCAAAAGGAATTTGTGATAAAAGGCCCTTAAGAAACTTTTCTTGACATCCTTATTGGAAAAATCTTTCAAAGCAAATGCATGCGAAATAACAGAAACCTGAGGAATTGTGAAAAGATGGACGGGAGAAGAGGAAAGGGGGAAAGGAGGTGCAAACTTGAGGTTCACTGATGGGAGAACAGCCATTTTAATTTCAAAATCAATTTGGGCTTTGAACRAGAAAAACAAGGATGAAAGAGAGTGTGAAGGGGGGCTGAGTGCAGGTGCATTCAGAGATACAAGGGTCAGGTGCCTTTTCCTGGAAGGTGGAGGAGGGAAATGAGCGTCAACCTCTGGGTCACTCTGTTTTTTCTCTCTCTGAATGGAAAAAGACAGTAACATTTTTTCCCTCTTTAATGCTGACAAGTCTTAGTTAAGAAGCGTTTTTTCAAACCTCGCTGCCTGAAGCCTGGCACTCTGTCCCGCTTTAATGTTTCTAACCTCATTTCACAGTTGGGCAGACCGAGGCAGCCACTGTGCAGAGACACACAATGATTTCGGGGTGGAACCCAAGTGTCCTCACACRGACACCACTTTGTCCTACAGTGGGAAGAACAGGCCCATTGCAATGCTTTTCCAGCAGGATGSTCACAATTCACCAGTGCAAAGCACTTCCCCAGTGGATGGTGGCTGCTCCACGGGGCACTCCCTGTCCCCGTTGGCTCCTCCCGCCCATCCTTTCGGAGGAGGGAACGTGCTGACAGCAGAACGAAGCAGCTCTGCAATGGTGTGATGCTGCTCTCCAAGCACACACAGACTTGGCATCTCACCCCAGGCTCRGGGATTTTGTGCCCAGCTGTTGAGTGGGCACTTTGCAGTGGAACTCGTGTCCTGGCTTTAACACCAAACCCATTGCGATTCCTCTCACAGCTCAACCTCACCCTCCCGCCGATTCACACTGGGCTGAAGGGAAGAAGGACAACATGACCTCTTGCCTGAAAGGCTGGAGACCTCCCCAGAACAAAGCCATGCCCCCCCAGTGCCTTTTGTTTGGCTCTCTCTGTGTGATTTCATGGTTTATTAGCTTTTAAGAAGTGGAAGGGCGATCTAATGGCTTGACTTTCAGCACGGCGMTGGGTGCCCAGCTGGTGGCTTTTGAGCAGAGCTACTGCCAGGCAGTGGTTTCTGGGCCAAGGAAATCTCTCCCTGTGGGGCAGGGATGGTCTAGACCAGCAGCTCTGTGGACTTCAATGCAAGCCCGTCCCATCCTCAGTCCTCAGTGGAGCAAGGGGGAGTSACTGCCCCCATTGGCTCAGCGGGGTGGGTGCAACATGGACTGTGGGTCTCAGTTAAATGAAGATATAGGAGGAGAAGTTGGCCACCTTTGCCACAGAACTTGTCCTATTCCTGCATCACACTGAAATGCCTTTTGCTGCAAAACAGAGTATCTTTAAGAAAGATATAAAAGACCCAATTTTATGGACAATCTGTATTTTAGGATCATGCTTCTAGATGAAATTTTCTTCAGTGCTAATACAGACTCTTCATTTCTGGCTGGAAGCCTCCTACTTTATTTTCTAGGCATGAGATCTTATATTTGTTCAGCACCTAACACTAAGGGGAATCTCAAATTGTAGCTACTCGGTTTTTAGCCTTCTCCCTTAAAAAAATAAACACATTCTTGAAAGCTACAAAGCAACTGGCCAGGCTTTTGATGATCTTTCATTAAACAGAAAGCAAACATTCAAATGGTCCACTGGACAAGCAAAGAATCAATTTTATCTGAAGAAAAGTTACCCTAGRCACCCCAGTTATTTTAGTTCATTTTACCATAAAAGCTTTGGTAGGCTTTACTTTTAGCACCTCTGAGATGAAACTAATGCCAATGGAACAGATCCAWTAAAGACAGACAACAAAGCCAGCTGAAATGTCTCATCACCTTCTTTTCCCCTTCAAATGAAACCAAGGCTTGATCAAAAGTAGGAAGTTGCTGGTTTTGACAAAACACCCCRATTTTCCCACGGAAAAACAAAAGGCGAAAAAGTTTTACTGTTAAGTCAGAACGTTTAAAGATAAATGTTGGGATGCAATTAACTCTCCTCCCCTGCTCGGGATYGTAAATTGCTCTACGACTGCTGGCAGTGTTCTTTCCACCTCAAAGAGATGCTGCAAGGGCAGTCAGCCAGAGCAGCACGGATAAATCTGAGGTGAGAGGTGGAGAGTATCAGGTCAGTGTCAATGCTGCCAGTGTTCAYGCTCAGCTGTGGGCAGGATGTTCAGCCACTCCCAGAGCTCTGTCTCCTGAGAAACACACACTCATTTGTGTGTGTATTTGCACTGGCTCTGCACCCAGACAACCTCTGCTCAGCACAGCACGTGGCCTCTGTCCTGTCCTGCTCACAGGGGGATGTTTCCCTCTGTGCCACAGTGTGTCCGAGCCATCAGCCCGCTACTTCCCGCTGCCCCCCGAGCGCTCGCCTTTCCCTGCTCCCACAGGTACGGCCACGTCTCTCCCTGTGCTGCAGCTTCATCCCTGCTTTGTCACCTGCCCTGGAGCACCTCCACATCAGGCTCAGCATGGGGCATGGCTGGCTTTTTCCACRACCCTGTCCCTGTGGTGCAGGAGCCCTCCACGCATCCCAGCACTGCATCCCACATGCGTATGGCCGTGAGCAGCCTCGCGGTGCTGCTCCCCGGATGGAGCCCCTCCAGCATTCCCAAATSCCTTCTGCCGCACACCTCCCAAATCCTCCCCTCCACGTCCCACCCAGGCGCACGCACACACGTGAGCACACACAAACACACGCAAATCCTTCCATTAGCTAAATCCCAGCGTTTTACAGCGCCGCTCTCGCACGCAGCCCTCCCTTATCACCCCGCTCGCAGACGCCCGGGCTAATCTCTCTCCATGTGCCACGCGCGGCCACCCGCTTATCTTCCCTTTCTATACACACACACACACACACACTCACTTTTTTACACAGAGACTAATCCTTCTCAGTGTCACGCACCTCAAAATCCTCCTTACGACGCCCCCTCGCACACTGAGTAATCCCTTTCGGAGTCTCGCGCGCACGGCCCCGCTGACAGCATCCCTCCACGCGCACCCACGGCACCCTTCGCACGCACAGGGACTTCTTTGTGGCACACACACCATTATCCCCCCGCCTGAAGCACATACTCTGCRCTGACTCTGACACATGCATTTGAAAATGCCATCAGTGTAGTAAAACCACTGTTTTTTTTAAAGCGAGATAAGCCAACGTAAAGGAGATACTTGGGAGTGAAACCTTGGGTATTTGGGTAGCTGTCCTGGAAAATGGAGGGGTTGTCACATGAGAGATTGTAAAGGATCTGGCATGTTTTTGTGCAGGGAAGCAGAGGCTGAGAGGGGATGCGTTGCTGTTTATAAAAACGTCAGAGGGGTAAACACTAGAGAAGAGCTATTGATGCTAAAGGACAACATTGGCACGAGAACAAGTGAGAATAAACTAGCCATGAATAAATGCAGGCTGTGAACCACAGAGAGATTTGTAACCATGGGAGGAGAGCAGCTTGGGTTTTGCTTTCCAAAGGGAGCACTGGAGCAAAAGCAGAGCTGGTTTCATCTACAGCATCATTTTTGTCYGAGCGCACAGCCCGGCGCCGGTGACCCTGAGGTCCCTTCCCTGGAATCACACCCCTTTGCACCAGCACACTCCTATCAGCAGAGGTTAACAGTGCAAAAGCACTTTGTTCCTTGCCTTTGTCTCCTCGTMTGCAGCAGTGGGGTGGGAAAGGGCAGGTGAGTGGGAGCAGAAAGCTCCCTGCTCCRTGCGGGAAGTGCAGGTGCAGCACCCAGGGATCTGCTGGGGTTGCTGTGGCAGGCAGAGACCACGCTCATGTTTCCTCAGCACACATTGACATTCCGGGAGTATCCYGCCCCCACGGCTCGCCTGTCTCCAGAGACACGGAACACCTGACATGTCTGATAGGAATTACATGTCTGTAATAYGGATACAAAAAACCACAGGGAAATGAATATTTAGTGGCCTGCAAACGCTGCTGCGTGAGCCATTATCCTCCCAGCAGCCAGTGTGACGGATGTTTTCCTTCCCCATACTTGGCATGGCAGAGGAAGGAGATGTTGGCTGAGCACCGGGAGAAGCAGCAGATATAGAGGTCCCTACCATCTGCATGAAGATGAAACAATCTCTTTTGAAAGGGGCAGAGAAAACCAAGACATTGCAAAGTTTCCATATATCTCACATTATCTAACATGGAGCTCTGCCCTGTGGGACTGAGCAAACTCTGCTTTTGCTGAAGTCAATGACTTAAAGAAAACCTTGAGGTCTTGGTAAGCGGAGAATTTATTGAAGTGTGGCATTTATCAAAGCGTGGGTGCCTTTTGTTACAGTGGAGTGTGAGGGCAACCAAGTGCCCCCCAGGCAGAGAGGGCTGCAGGGGCAGGAGCAGACTGGGGATGCACAAAGCATCTGCCAGAGCTTCAAGGAGCAACTTCAGTGATTCTCCCGGAAGCCTAYGGAGCAAAGGGGAGAGGAGGGAGTGAGGGTGGGAAGATGCCCTCCTCCATTCAAACTGGAGTTCACCTGTATTTTTGAATTGGTGTCTTTTTTGTAACTATAAAACTCAGAAGAGAACTAAAAGGAAAATCTGGCAAAYAGAGCTACCAACTTACTTCTCCTCTTAAGAAGTTACATTCCAAAAACSATTAATTATTTGGGTTTTTTCCTACTGGAAATATCAAAATGGAACAAGAATATTTACTTTTGTGTTGTTTCAAGTAGCCTTAAATTTCCTTTTGGTCAGAGAAACTGACAAAAATAGTTTTATTTCTTTAGTACTTTTCTCTCTGCAGAGAGAAGGTGGAAAAAAAGAAATATGAAAATAGGTGAAGATTGGCATCACATGCTGGGGKTTTTTTTTCCTGTTTTCCAACTGGTAGGTGGGAGGTAAGTGGCAAACTGGCAAAAAAAGTGTGAGCATACATAGACAATCTCCACGTTTACCTTTTATTTCAGATTTGCAATGGCAAAAGTATAGTAAACATTTATGGAAACCACTATTTCCTTAAAGGGAAAAAAAAAAATCTTTTATGKCAAAGACCTGTTTTGAGTGAAAATATTTTCTACAAGTTTTCAACCACTTCTAGGCAGAAACCTGTGATTATCTTCAATGGTCTGGGGTGCAGCATTGGGGGAAAAAAACAATGTTTAGGGAGAAGTGGTGTGTTGGCATTGGCCACAATGCAGAGCAGTGAGCACAAAACCCCAGGACAAAGTCARAAGGGCCAATTCAAATTAAAGGATGGAGGAAAACTAAGGCAAGCCCTGAGTACTTTTAAACTAAAGAAGTAAAAACTGTCTCATTTCCTAGCACACAAAGAGCACAATGAGCCAGTCTCCTGACACAGTGATTAAAGGTCTCGTGTACGAGGAGAACAAATTTCTAAGCTCTTGGGACAGGGATTAAAGTTCTTGAGAAGTTGCTAGATCCTGCAAAATAATTTGGAGATGCCACAAGACCTTCTACTGTCAAATCGCATGGGGAGAGGTTCTCYCTCAGTCCATAATGGCTTTGAGCTGCTGGACTCAGCCCAGGTTGGGGGGTTTTCTGTTCGCACTTTGATTAGAAGGTGAATTGATGTGCAGGATACCTCATTCTCCTCTTTAGAAAAGCCTGTGCCTGCTATGAAAGAGAGAAAAATCAGTGGCAGGATCAAGAGACAGCAAGGGAAGTACAAGTGTGAGAAGGGATAAGTGATGAGATCAATGACTTGAAGGCAACTCTGCATTGACTAAGGGCTGTCACTGTTTTTTTCCTTTGAAATGTCCTCTTTCTTCCTCTTTTCTTTGCCCCATTCATGAACTACATGTTTTTTCACAGTGCTATTCTCTGATTTATTTACTTTATCCTCTCATTCCCCCTCAGATTTTAGTCTCCCTGCTCCAGTGCTCTCTTCCTCAACATCTCTTGCAAGAAACAGAAAACAGCAATAATGTTCAATCAAGGGGTTGTTTCAATGATGGTGGCATTGAAGTGTTCTTAAGATGAAAGAGGTTATTCTTCTACTCCAGGAAAAATTCAGAAACTGCAAAGAGGACTAAAAAATATTAATTAAAATAAAATGGTATAGAGAAGAAAAGTAATTTAAAAAACACCAAACCCAAACCAAACCCAAAGCAACCAAACAACAACCAAAAAAAAAGCAAACCACAATGTGTGAAAGAAACCAACTCGTGGGTATCTGAAGGTAGAAACTAAGTGAGCTRAAAGGTTGGGTATAAGGGATGAAGGTCATTTTAAAATCAGTGTCTCTAGGGTGGGTGCAGAAAATGTCAAGGAGCAAACTCAAGCAAGAACTGCAAAACACTGTGAAGCACAAACACTGCAGGATGAGTTGTTTATAGAATCCTGGAATTGTTTAGGTTGGAGAAGAGCTTTAAGATCATTGAGTCCAACACATTGAGTTAACACTGCCAAATCAACCACTAAATCRTGTCCCTAAGTGCCACGTCTACAAGTCCTTTAAATACCTCCAGGGAAGGTGACTCAGCCACTACCCTGGACAGCCTGTGCCAGTGCTTGACAGCCCCTTCAGTGAAGAAATTTTTCCTAATGTCCAATTTAAATTTAGCCTAATCCAGAAAAAAATTGCCAGTAACGGGTGGAGCTCTTTTGGAACTGAAATCATATTTCAYTGCTTCTCTTTTAAGGAATTTCTGTAATACATCTTAGTAAATGGAATTAGGGAGATTTTATCTTTTAATTTTCAAAAATTCCCTGGATGGTAGCTTGGAGTAACTGGGCTCTGATTTCAGCTTGGGTCATTGCTTCCAGAGAAGGGGAAATCTGGAATGCAAGACCAAGAAGAMCAGAGGCATAGTGGAAGTCTCAGTATTTTGTGATAAATATTAAAACACCTTGTTCTGAATCATCCTGTCCCAAAACATGACATTGCCTCTTTATGGAATGACTGGAAACATAAACAACCTTCATAATCCTGTTGTCTCTTTAAAATGAAAAAAAAAAAAAAGGTGGCATTTGCTAACGAGGCCATAAATATTGATGTCTTTCTGAGGTCCCCCAGAGCCCTATCATTTCTGCAACTGACTGATTAATAATAGATTAAACACTTTAGTTTTGCTTACTCTGGGCTTCGTAACTTTGAGTGCATCTGCTGTGTTGGTAACAGAAGGGCCTGGAACTGATGGATCTGGCAGATATTCAGTGGAGGAATATGGCACTAGTCTACAAATACCTTCAAGGGCCAAAACTCAACCAAAATCTGTGCAGGGACATCAGAGGCTTAGTGTAATTCAGTGAGGAGCTTCAGAATGTGTTTACTACAGATAAGATATTGTGCCTGTGGAATATGTGCAGTGTTTACTATTATTGCGGGTGCACATGACATTACACGGTAGATGTACAATAAACTTTGCATTCATAACGTGCCTTTCATTCCAGGAGCTCAAAGGAGCTTTAGGCTGTGTTTTACGAAGGGCCAGGCTGGGCTGGTTTCAGATGTGCTGAGCAGCAGTAATCGCTCAGTACCTCCCCCAAAACAAACTTCAAGGGACTTTTTGGATGTCACACAATGAGTCTGTATCAAAGCCGATGAAAGAACCAGGTGTTCCTGGCTTCTAAGCTCATGTTCAAATCCACTGGAGGCTGCTGGCATGGAGGATTTGTTCTAGCTCGGCAAGCTGTGAAACACCAGGGAAAATACCTGGTGTTACTCTCCTTGTTGTTATAATTAATAGCCTCATTTATAGTGCTCTGTTAAAAAGATCCAGAAGGCTATGCAGAAAGCCACATCTGTTCTCCTCAGCTCTGAAATCAGAGTGAGTTTTGCTGCTCACAAGTGCTTGTCACCCCAGCAGCATCACACAGGACTGTGTTTGACGCCCTTGAACTTCGAAGGGGCTGATGCACTGAGAGATGTCTTGCAGCCACACTCAACCTCTGTGGTTTCAATGGCAAAATTATTTCCCAAACTTCAGCTAAAGTTGAAAAGCCACATTTCATTGCTCCAAAGACTGTTTGCCCATTTTTGGTGTGAAACTGGAACTCGGTGAGTTGCAGACACCCAGCAGCAGGGCAGGCTTTGCTCCTATGTGGCTGCTGGACCATGGTGCTGAGGAGGAGACCCTCAGTGAGTCCCCGGACCCACATTCACACTCCTGACTTCAAAGTCTCTCCYGAGCAACTGCCTCTGTCTAGATTTTCTTCTTTTCTTTTCAAGTCTTCGCAAACAATTCTAAAAAAATACCCAAAATGAAGGCAGGGCAATTACCCAAGTGCTCCACAGGAAATCACTGCCATTCAGCCCTCTGCCCACACACACACACACACACAGACACCATATAACTCTGAGCAGCAAGGCAGCAAAATATGTGCTTCATGTCAAACATGAGTGAGGACTGAGAGGTCGCTATCTGGGTGTGCAGCATCTCTCTGCTCTTTGTCTGCCGTACCTGTGGGGGGACAGCATGGCCGGGTGTGTGGGGCAGACATGACAGCCCCAGGCATCCCAGGACATGCTCTGCACATCTGGGGGAGCCCAAAATTCCCCCATGCCTCTTGGCTTGCTCCCAGCATGACCCCGCGTTCCCTTGGCGAGGGCTGGAGCAGGCAGCAGTGACATTGTTCTCTCTAGGTAAAAGTTGAATAGATGCTCAGGTGCTTTGTTGATCGAACTGAACAAACTGGGAACAGGCACTTGGGATCAGTGGGTGRCACGTTCAAAGGCATGATCTTCACCGTGTGTTCCTTCTGCAAACGCTGCCTGCACGGCCCCTCTGTCCCCGGTACTGCAGCATCAGAGTCACACGTTCCCTCCCTGAAACGTGTAAATAGCTCCTGCAGGTTTCCCTTTTGTAAAACAAGGATTGCCTCGCATTTCTTTTCTTCCTAACAAGAGGGGTTTCTGTGCTACCACACTGATTTGCAACAATGCTTTGCTCGATGTCAGCTGCTCGGTGCCCAAAAGACATCTCTAATTGAGCGCTGCCAGGCAGGATTCCCGAGATTCCCGTGCCTCGGAGCAGTGTCAAGGGGAGGAGGAGGGCAGAGCAGAGCTGGAGCTGACTTTGCCATGGAGTAGTGAAGTGGTTCCCTGCCTGCTTCCCAGACAGGGSCACTGGTGCTGAGGTGGAGCAAACTGCACTGCAGCAAAGCGCTGGAAACCAAAATGTCTCTTGGTTTGTGCTTGTCCGATCAAGGGCCGAGAGGGTCACTGCAGGACTGCTCAGCCTGGGAACAGCAGTGGTTCCTACAGAAATCCACACAGGGARGGGATGGCCTTTTCTATACACCTTATATTCACCTTATTCACTGGACTAGCAGGAAAACCCATCTGCACTCCTATTGGTATGATGCAGATTGCAACATCAAAAGCAATGCTCTAGAGACAAGGGGTACCAAGTGTAGAGGAACACTCTTCGTGGAGAAACACGATGTAAAAAGATTTCCCTTTGATCCTTTTCCCAAGCAGTTAATTCTAACTCCCTGCTGGTGAGTGCAGACCTGCTGCTGCTGCTCAGCACATGCATCCTTGGGATGCAAGCCCAGCCCAGCACACACACCTGCAGAGGGACACATTCTCTGGGCTCCTAACATGTGAAACGAGGTGATTGCTTCACATATGGGGACATTTCATTCTTAGGGATCCTCTCCCTAGAAAACAGCTTTTGCACCTTGCCTTCCCCTCTGGGTAGGTGCAGTCCATAGCTAAAATGCAATGGCTGTTTCAGCCAGTGCTGCTCTGTTGTGCTGCTGAATGTTGGGGCAGCAGATACTTGTAAAGAAATGAGGCTCAGGGAGGCTGTGCAAGGACTGCTGAAAGATCCTGTGTCCACTAACAATGGAGTTCATGGCTGTTTGCAGCACAAAGTTTCAGAGCTGGCTTTGCCCAGGTGTGGGTAACAATCTGCTTTCAAATCTGAGGAGAAGGGAGGCTCCTGTAGGCAGTGTGCAGCACTCTTTGTGTTTGTTTACTCATTAGTTTGCACACCATTGCTTCTCTACAGCAGCTCCGAGCTTTCCTGTGTGCTGAACTGGTTGGATCGGATTTCTTTTTATAACATTCCTCATCTAGCTTTTTTTTTTTTTTTTTCCCTTTTTTTTTCCTTTATTTTTTAGAAATTCAGCCAAAGAAAACATGATGTTGGATTTTTAGTCCTTTACCCTTGGGCCTCATTATGTGTGTCTCCAACCCTATTTATTTACATTTCAAGGGAGAGGTYGGCAGGAAAGCAAAAGCATAAGGGCTTCCCTACAAACTGTGATCAGCCACATTTTTTCTCCGTGTACAAAATCCTGCATCTCATGCTGCAAGGTCATGAGTTGGGAGAGAGAGATTTCCCTGAGAGAAAATTCAGGGACACTGGGCAGCACCTCCTTTGCACCTTCTGTGGGCATGGGCTGCCCTGTACTTACAYGATTTCTCCTTAAAAACAAATCCATCAGGAAAGGACCTGCTGATCAATGCTTTCTCTCAACCCCTCTATCCTCAATTTCCATCTCATTGCTTTTCTTCCCATTTCTCATATCTTGTTTTCTCTGATCTTTAGCAGGGAGGGCACGAGGAGGAATGGGGTTCATGCTGTGCCCCTCTCCCACTTTGAACATGCTTACGTTCAAACTCACAAACTTTTCTTCTACAACAGATCTTCCTAAAAATACTCAAAATACCCACCCTGCTTCCAAGCAGCTAGTGGCAGAAAGGCTTCTCTACCTTCATTACCTCCTTTTCCAACTTCTCAGCAAACCAAAAGCAAACATTAGAGAAATGTTCCCTATCTGGGAAGGCCCTTGCTCAATCCAGGAGAACTTCTTGCCTCCGAGAGAGGCCCACCATGGGGTACTTTGCACGGGRCCTATTCCTAGAGCAGGACTGCACCTTCAGGCTGGGGCTGAGTGTTCCCATCACGGAGCTGTGGTGTCCCTGGGCACAGCTGCTGTCTCACACTCGGTCACAGAGTGGTTGCTCACCACTGTCCTACCTGCCAATTAGCAGTGCCACACCTTCCCCASGATTTTTTCCTCCCCGAGGACAAAAATATAATGGGGTGTGAAGAAACCTCCCGGATTCACAGGAAGAGCTGAGGTTCACCTCCTRCGAGCCCCAATTCTGCTGTGTCAATCTGGTCCCACCAGCCACCCTGGTGGGGCCAACAGGTCCATTCGGGATAAAGGTGGCAGTAAGGACAGAATCGAGGGCACGAGCTGGGTCACAGGGACCGAGCTGGGCCCTGTCAGCCTCTCGCACGACAGCTGAGAGGGTGGGAGGCACCGCCAGTCTGTTGTGTGAAGCAATCTGGTGTGTGCAGCGAGGACAACCAGGCACCAGCCTCGTGCTTACCCCCAGCGTGTGTCTGCCTTGGCCAGGAGGCTGCTCTGCCCCAGCAAAGCACAGMCAGAACTGGGGTAGCCCTGCACGGGGCACCCTCCGCCTGTGTCCCACCAAATCCCACAGCAGCTCTGCCCGCGGGGGCTCSGTCTGTCCCAAGAGGGTCCATTGCTGCCCCAGAGCTGGGATCCAGCCCAGCCTGCCCTCACAGCTGGGCTGCTGTGTCCCACCACACTGCAGCCAGGCTCTGTCCATCCCTGGGAATGCACAGAGCCCAGGCCAGGGACACACCACACCTCCTGTAACACACACACACACACACACCTGCAGCCTCTCCTGKGGCTGCACCCAGAGTTTTAAAGCAGCACCAAAAGAAAAAGCACTCGAATCAYTGCTGGTGGCCCAGGGCCTCTCAGGAGTGTCCCTTGCTCAGGAGGGTTGCCTGGTGGCTCAGGGGCCACCACAGCAGGGGAGCAGAGGGGGCTCAGTGCAGGTAAGGCACAGACTGCAGCTGCTCCAGTTTTCCACAGCAACACTTCCACATGGATCCCTTTTGCCAAAACCTTGTGTAAAGAGCCCCTGAAGTGCATTGTCTTGTCTTTGTGTTGGGTTTCTTGTGCGGGTAYTGGTGAATTTATTCTCCCCCCAGCGAACACAAAGGATGAGGAATTCCTCACTGTGGTGTTGCAAAGCACAGATGTGCAGGCTTGCCTTTTCCAGGCTGTAGAACAACCTGGGAGAAAGCTCTGGTCTGGCACCAGTTAGAGGGAAAACACAAATCAGACCCTTTGGGAACTATCAGAATTCTCCACTTCAGCTCAGGATTAATTTTACGTRAACTGCAGGATCTGAACCAATACAGGTCCAGGCTCCAGCTTAAGGCAGAGCAAACAGAGGCAATACCATGYCTTTCTGCTGGTCTGCCCAAGCAATAATCCCTTCTCAAACTCAGCCTGCCCCAGGGTTGAGAAGGAGGATGCTGTGCYCTCTGTTGGAACTCACTTAGGGAACAGCAACTCACTCCAGCARCTCACATCTCTGGTGGTTTCAGCTTCTGATGTTTTTATAGGGTAACATGGCTCAATCCCAAGCACTTCCCCATTATCCATCACTGGGGAAAGGTCTCAAATARTTTCTGGACATGCAGTGCTGTAACTATTAATCCACTTGGGGTTTGGGGCTTTTTTCCCCTTCATTTTTTAACAAAAAATTCCTTTTACTTTCAAACTACCTCCAGGCTGGTTTTGCTGGGTACACTTTTTTTTTTTTTTTTAATTAGAAGTGCATACATTTTTCAGCCAGAAATTTCAATAATTGAGCTGCAAGGAACTCCTCAGATGTGAGACCTTGATTTTGCAAGTGCCCTGAGGAAACAATTTGGGAAATCCGCACTGCAAACAACTGGGAAAATAAGTGGACAAGTTGCTTCAACAGGATGAAATATTAATTAAAGGGAGAGTGTCTTGGCAGCAAGAGAGAGATTCAGACTGAACTCGATGGGAGATTGCATCCCCTGTGTGAGAACAGTAATTTCTCAGCTCCCTCCAAGATGGAGATCCCCAGATTGTGGTGTTTGGGATCTCACAGGCTGCCACTTCCTCTCCGTGATTCAGCATCCGTCAGCTTCCCTCTAAGCGGATTTGTTYCTAGAGTGGTGCTGCAGCAACTGCAGGAGACCTTGTAATGGCCATAAAATCATTTAAACAGAAACAGAACGTCTCCTGTGATTTAGCCCCTCCATCTCTGCCRTAAGTGCTGGCCCAAATTCACAGCAGTAGGGACTGAGGCAGAGCTTTACATAAATCACCTGCACTGGCACTCAGGGACTTTTCTGTCTGAAAACTAACACGGGCTTTCACTCCTGAGTCAGGGATGTGACAGACCCCCTGGATCTTGTAGTCTCAGCACAGGCCTTGCAAGGGTGACTGAGGTCTAAAAAGTCCCAGCTCCTGGAGTAATTTGGTAGAGTCATAAATCTCTTTTTCACCAAGGTACTGACTTACAGCTTCAGAAGGGGGGGAAAAAAAATCTAGGAATATGAATTTTCAGTGCTAAAAAGAGGGAGATTAATAAAAAGAAGCCTCAAATTCAACATTGTATTAAAATGCATGACTTGTAAAACAAGCTTAGGGTTTTGAGAACCTGATAGCTTTTAACTGGATGCTTTCAGGCAGCACTTCCAGGCAGGAGAGAGAAGAGTTGCTGCTGTTACAAAAGGCTCCTCAGCCATATCCATCCCCATGAACTCATCCTGTTGCCCGAGTCCTGGCTCAGCAGCAAACTGCTGCTGGCATTCAGCATCTCACCCCTGCCTGTGGCGTGGGGTCAGCCTGTTTGGCTGCTGGGAGTTCACCACAAGCACATCTGGATGTGCAAAGGTTGTGATCCATGTGTTGCACCTGCTGGGTAAATTATCTCCGATTTTTTTATTTTTTTCACAGAGAAGATGTAAGGGCCAGTAGATTTCAGGTTTTGACAGCGCCCGGGCTAAAGAAATGAACCCAGCAGGTAAAGAAAAAACCCCTCATGAATTTCAGAACATGGGATATGTTGTGCATTGAAGCACACTCTCTCCACTGGCTCTGAGAACAGGATAATCCACACAGACTAACGCAGACAGCCAATTTGCCCACATTGCTTTATCAAGGCAATTTGGAGTTACTTATTAAATGCTGTAAATATCATTAAAAAKAAGTGATTCAGGAGGGCAACAGGGAAGAAAACAAGGGTCTCTGAAGGACTACGAGAGCTTGTAGTGGTTACACAGCTGCACAGCACCTCCAGGGCCATTACCCACTGTCTCAGAAAGAAARCATGGCTATTTATGTAATAACTGAGCAGTAATATGGTCCCATGAAGAAAATCACTTTGCCTGAAAGACACCTTGGTAATTAATGCAGACCTGAACAAACCCCACGGCTTTCAAGTCCCTTTTCTCCCAGAGCAAAAATTCAGCAAGATTTCTGCTGGTGTGGCACGAACCAGCACCTTCACCAAAACATTGAGGTTTGGGCCAGGARGAGACTTGGGAGGTTGGACCAGCCACGCATGGACCTGGCTCACTAAAAGCATCACTGGCAGAAAGATTTGAAAATGACAGCTACACTTCCATGCTCCAGGCTAAACCCCAGAAGACTCTGAAGGAATAAAAATGGCTTCTGAAGGAATTCAGGGAGAAAAGAGAAATCAGCACCTTCCTTTCTGTGAGTGTAACTCAGTGCACCTGGTGCCACTTGTTGCTGACCCAAACCAGAACACRGCATCAGGAATGCAAGAGATCATACCTAAAGGATGAGATTCCAAATAGGAGCCTCTGTGGGGAAGAGAACTGCTCTGTTCATAGAACTCTCTTTCATTTTTTCAGTCCTTTTTCTCCTACYCTAACACAAATCCCCAAACTTTTCTCCTGAAAACTCAGGGGAGCTCCGAGTCATCTCCCCTTTTGCARGACTAGCAACAAAAACCACAACCAAAAAACCCACTTCTGATTCACAGGGCTGTAAATAAGATCAGAACTCACTCAGAATGATTTTATGTTGCATAACCACTTCCATGATTTTATAATGGATGTAACAGCAGGCAGGGTATGCCAGATGATGAGCAAGGGAGCACTGTTGGCAGCAGGGCAGCAGAGGAATGCCTTTGAGGTTTCCAATCTCAAAATAAACCTCCTTGGAGCTGGGAAGAAAAGGCAAAATCCACAAGCTRGCACAACATGGGTCAGTCCAGCCCGTGTGGAGTGGGATGGTGCAGCTGGTGGCAGGGGCACAGCAGAGACACTGATGAACTCTTTCAGCTCGTTCCCAGTGCTGTGTCCTGGCTGTGGCATTTTACAGGGTGTTGGCTTATCAGGGCAGAGCCACATCCACACTGAGAACCATCTCTGAATTGCCACTGCCCTTCCTGAGCTGGGCCACTTTGCTCCTGCTCCTTTTCTTCTGCACTTCAGTCATGGATAAAACCCAAGGCACAGACCTACAGGAACAAAGCACTTTCTGAAGCCCATCCCTGCCTCCCTGGTGCTGGTGAGCAGAGATGGCTGCCCCCAGATCTCCCTGGTGCCAACGCTGAATTTCACAGCTCATCTTGGTGTGTGTGGGGGGACCTGAGTGTGCACAGAGACCAAGTTTATGCACAGGCTCTCCTCAGGATGAGAGGCACAACCACAAAGCTGCTCTTACCCTGCCAGGGGTGCTCTGCRCAGGCCAGTGTGCGTGGGGAGAGGCAGAGAGAGAGCTGAGTGGCACAATTATCCCCAGCACGGCTTATTCCAAATATCGGAACAGATACTGCTCCAGTTTAATTACTCTCAGCAGCTTCATTACAGAGCCGCGCGGCGAGGTCAGACGCTCCCATCCAATTTCAGGGATCCTCAAACAAAGTGGGCTTTGTGGTTGTGCACGTGGGAGGTGCAGAGATTGTTCCTGGAAGTGCTGCTGCCGGGGCTGGGGAGGGGGGAATTCGAGGAAACGGTGTCACAGCAAAGGCAGGCTCGGGTGGCTGCTGGGCTGCAAACTGCTCTCTCCTGGGATACCCGGGGTACTGCTCTCTCCTGGGATACCTGCTGGCAGGTCAGGAACGGCGTTTGGCAGCCACAGCCCTGTCTGCCACAGACTAAAAATAACTCTTTGGTTCAGATGCAGCCCCTGCCAACACAGCATCCTATGCCTACAGACATCCCTGCACCCCGAGGGGGGGTCCACAGCACCCTCTGCTCTCATGGAAACATCCCAGCCCTGATGCCACAGGTAATGTGTTTTCTTCCCCACCACCTGCTCTACAAATCCTTCAGCTTTGCAAGATTCTCCCTTAGCTCTGAGTCCCACACCCCCACCACCTTTCCCTGAAAAAACAGCCTGGACAGGAAAGAGAACACAAAAAGGGGGTGGTTGTTGCTGCATGAAATGCTCCTTGAGATAATCAATATTAAAAGAGTTTCTTCTCAGACTTTTCATATATGCATTTTCTTACATATTTCATAGTAACTGGACTAAAAATCTTACACCAAATCCATGAGAGGCAAACAAAGCACAGATGAAATAGGTACCTGGATCTAAGAAGCTGCTTCAGTTTCTACCACAATGCCCTTTGTCTGCAGCGACTGGGCATAGAATCTCTGTGCAGACAGAGCCATGCACAGGGACACCCTGGATATCTGTGCATGTTTTGGAGACTTCTCTCTCCCGCCTTGCACAGGGTTCTCCTTAGCAACAGGGCTCCTGTTGCAGGATCTGCTGCTGTTTTTGCCCTCTCTGCCACCAGCAGCACATGGAATCTGCAGTTCTGCCTGCTCAGACCAATAAAACACTGGTGAGCCCCTGCCCTTACCATTCTTTCAGTTACTCAGCCCTGTGTGACATATTGCAAATGGGGGAAAATGGAAAAGGAAGGTTTTCAGTGAAATATCTTCCAATTTGCAGCCTGCAAGCAGCTGCAGAGGTGGCAGCTCATAGCTCTGTGCAGGCTGCAGAGCTGCCCAGAACACCAGAGGAAGAGTTTTTGGGGGGCACCTGAGCTCTGTCTTGAACTCGGGGTGTTCAAAACTGTGACAYTGAGGCTGCTGGCCTTCATCTGCCTCCTTTAAAGCAGATCGTTTAAGGCACACAGAGGTGTGACTCAATAAACTCCTGTTCCTGAAGCACCAAGGAGTGAACTCCAGAGGGACCCAGAGGATGGGATGCACAGATCCTGCCTCTCTGCTGCCGACAGACTGGAGTGCCACGCTGGGCATCCTTGCACGTTGGTGTGAGCATGTGTGTGGGGGACTGTGAGTTCTGGGAAGCAAGGCAGAGGGACAGCACATCCTAAGAAACCGCTCGCGGAACATGGGGCCATATGTTTCTGGAAATGTCAGAATAAAAATCATTTCAGAAATGGAAMATTACTTCTCAATCCCCTCCCGTTCCTGTAATACTGCTTTCTCTCTATTTTAATGTCTGAATTTGTCTTATTAGCAAGGCAGGAAGAGAGCTGAGGAAAGATTGGAAGGATGGGTTAGGATGCTGCCACAGAGAAAGGATGGGCTTGAACTCGGCATCCCACAGCCCAGAGGAAATGGCTTGAGCAAGGTTATGGAAACAGATTTGTGCTTAAATGTTTGCAAGGTCAGATCTTCAAATGATTCTTATTTTTATTCATCAGATACTCCCCAAACGCTTATTTTTCTACATAATATCTCCTGGCTCTGTGCTGATGCTACTCATTTAAATACACATGGAAGTTATGTATAACAAYGACACGGAAAATGCAGTGCTCTCCCATTAGGGGCATATTTTGCCATTCCTGCTACTTTCCAAATCAATTACTTAGTAAGAAATCATGCAAAAGGCTAAGGCAATCCAAAGAGACCTATAAAGTTCTTATTCTTGTTACATCCAGGATGAAGTTACAGGATATCTGAATTATTCCCGTAYGGCATAAAATTTGAAGCAATAGACTATTGTGATACAAGATATTCAAACCAGCTACCAAATCGCTCCCTTTGGCTATCAGTGAGCAGAGATGAGTGGATGTACTTTTCTTTTCTTTTAAGCATGAAAGTAGAATCAGCTCCATTGCTGATGGGACAAAATGCATATGCAGAGAGGGAGGCACTGCCTCATTCATCAGACACAGGGAGAGGCTGCTGGAGCTCCGTGTTCTCRTCACGACAGGATGCTTGCTCCCTGGGGACTTCAAAGAGGCACACCTTCAGCTCTGCAAAGGAGCAAGAAGCACRAAAGTGCAAGAGAATTGGGGGAGGAAACTGAGGGGGGGAAAGTGTGGCAGTTCTGTAATCATGAGACAAGAGTTTACAGTGGAAATAGCGACCATGAATAATGCAACAGTTCTCCCCCTGGAGAGAAGGAGGCCTTGGAAAAATGATTCCTCCAGATCTAATGGCTGAAACAGTCCATTACAGGTGCCACATCTGTCTCCATTTGCATGCCCATTTGATCAGATCCTGGAGATATGGAATTGYGTGCCATTCAAAATTAGGACCACGAGGAATTTGTAGAACATAGCAAGCCCTGCAAAGTGTAAGGACAGAGAGTTTCCAACCCATTAAAGGGGCAAAGAGCAGATAAACCCCCTGCACATGTCCCAGTGGGTACTGTGGAATGCAAAATCTCATCAAAAGGTTAAAACAACTTTCGAGGTCATGGGTGACTTGAGGCTCGTGAACACTAAGGAAACTGGGACTGTGCAGCCTAAAAAAGAGAAGAATGCCAGGGGGCTGACAGAAATGCATAAAATCAGGAATGGTTTGGAGAGGGGAATAAGCTTAATAATAATACATGTTCTTTATTTCTAAAAAGGCAAGACTTAGGGGAACACCCAGGAATGAACAGGCAGTGGGTTTAAAAGCAGAGCTGTTTTCCCAAGTGATGCAGCATTAAGTCCTGGAACTCTGTGCCAGATGASCCTCAGTATAAATGAACTTTGAGATCACCAACATTCAGGGGCTTGTTCTGCTGCTGGCTGTTAAACACAATACTCTGGATGCAAACTCTAGCAGAGGAAACTTTGCATTGAACAGCATCAAAGCAGGAGCCAGTATCTTTTATACTCTCCCTTAAATGGCTGCTGTACCCAATTATCAGAGACAGTGCCCGGGTTAGCTCGATCTTTAGTTGGGCTCAGTGTAACACCTTTTGTGTTCCTGTGTTTTGTTCAAAAAGGGGTGCCTCCTCTATAGCTAATGGCAAGTAAAACCAGCAAATAAGGACTTTTATCACTTGGCATTTGTGTTACACACCACGGGATTTTCAGCTATTGCTCTACAAACATGCTCTGCATGCTCAGCCCTGAAGGGATAAGGGTTAATTCAGTACCAAGTGCATTCAACCAACTTTTTTATCCATAGAAACACAGTATTAAAAATAAGGCGTGCATCTTAGAGCCAACTTAAGCTTCCTTTTCACTTCGACCTTCTACAGCAGCATGTGAGTGGGCCTTTCATTATTTCTGGGAGAAAACAGTTAGTTTGTAAAGGATATTAGAGCAGCATACTGCAAGTCCAAACCCTGATGGACAATGATGTGAAATAACATTTCTGATGCAGTAGTTTGCTCTCATCTACACAGAACGGCCTCAAACCAGACAAAGTATGAGTCTGCTTTGGCTCATTTCTTTAAATAAGCCCYCAGCTTTCACAAAAGGTTTGATTTCCTCCTTTTGTGCTTAGCTTCAATGATGATTAAGCTCTCAAGGGGCTGCTGTGCTTGTCAGGCATTGTTTTTTCCAAGGGATATTACATGAAGCCCATGCACAAATTCACTTTCCCTGCCCTCCCTCCTCCATGTTAAAAATGACAAGCAGATGAAATGTTAACAGGAGAGAGTTTATCATTGTGATTGGACTATTCACACAAAATGCAGACATTAGTTATCTTCTGCGTAGTTATAATTTTGGTGTGCCTTTTAAAATATAACTACATAGAGATATCTTAAAGATGATAATCTAGTTATTACTTTCCAATGATTTGAGGAGGGTTGGATTGGGTTTGGTTTTGTTGGTTTTGCTGGTTTGATTTTTCCAGTGGGGTTTCCTCAGGAAAGCACACTCTTCCTGATGATTACCTGTGGTCAGGTTTGGGATCCCGAGGCAAGGGGCCAATTCTGCTCTTGCTTCCTCGGAGTAATGCCATTAAAATCTCTTTATCTGACTATTAGCTGATGTAACTGGGGATATCCACAGTCCATACACACTTTCAAAATACTATTCTGATTAAATCCGGATGAGAACCGAGCTTCCTGGGAGGGATTTTCTGCTCCGTGGGTTTCTCTGCCCACACCAACAGTGCTCTTCTGACTTGAGAACTACTTTTTTCCTTCCTCAAATGTTCTCCAATGTGAATTTGAAAGTCGTGCATGGACAGAGTCCAGATTTAAAACTCATCCAGCCCTCCATGCCAGAACCACCAGAGCCTCAGGGAATGTAACAAACACAACTCATGAGAACAACCAGATGACAGCTTATTAATACACCCTGAATGTTATCTACTTGTAGAGAAAGCTTGCACTGCCAACACAGGGAGCTAAYGTGATTCTCCAAGAGAAAATCTCCCAATTGTTACAGGCAAGAAGTAGATTCCAGCTCCATTTCTGTTCCACCAGGGGTTAACTGGACTCCAGAAGAGAATGCAGGGAGAAAGGAATGTGGAGCAAGATAGAAGTCAAAAGGAAAGAGGATTCCAAGCCTTCTCATAGCGGTGTTCAGCAGCTCTGTTGCCATCCCCCAAACACAGGAGCATCCCCCCACCTTGGAGAAGCTTCCTCCCAAATCCATGGACTGGCACCGGACCGGCAAAGTGCAGACAGTGCAGAGCTGCTGCCGACACCAGCAGGAGAATCAGAGACCCAAGTCAGAACACAGCCTTGAGGAGGAGACTGGGTAATTTAGGTACATCACAAAGGGCTCATTATTGTCCCCTGAAGTGCTCGGTGGGATCCAGCCTATTGATGTCACTGGGGCGCCTTCCTCTGACTCCGTCTCTCTCAGATTCTGGAATCACAAATCCTCTGCCTGGTGCTTCCCTTTGTCCTTTCTGTTCCTTTTCTCTCTTTCTTCTCCTTTTCTTTTCTCTTTTCTAGCCTTTTGTTCCCTCCTTTAACAATTTTCAGTCAACCCCAGGGAGACAGTCCCACTCTTATTTGCTAAAATAACTGGTACTTAAATGACTGACATTTAACGTGGTATCTTAGGCTTCAGCACTGCTCCGCTGGGAGAAGATGCAGTGATGAGTGTGTGGGGAGAGRGAGGAATAGGATGTGGATCATGCTTCTGAGAGCTTTTTTTTTTTTATTTCCAGGCTGTCTGAAGGCTCCAGCAAACATCATTTCTGCTGGAGCACTTATGGAGAACACATTCCTGAGTGGGAGACAGACAGAGGGCTGTCCATGACCTATCAAAATAAAAAAACCACTAATGCATAAATCAAACTGGAGCCCTACTACACTGGAAACCTCACATGGAGAATATTATCCTTCTTTGATTACCTGCTTTCATGCTTCCTTTGGAGTCAGTACTGCAAAATCACACTGAACTGCACTGGCATTTCCAAAAGGATGCTCAGGACTGGAATGGCAGCACACGGTGCTGGTCAGGATTTAGGTGTTTTAACAGAGCTTGGACATCCCTGCAGCTGATGTGCTTGTTTCCACTGAAAACCAGGCATGTGCCATAGCCCCTGCTACAGCCCAGTGCCTGGGCTCGCTGTGTGCTTGTGCAGTCATCACAGCAGAAGTGTCTGCAGGAGAGCCCAACCCAGCCCAGAAAGTGATGTCTGCAGAAATRGTCAAATTCCACAGTAGAATGATGCAGGGGAAAAAAAAAAAAGACAATGTACACAAGGACCCAAAATACAGCAGCTTTGAGAAATGATAGCAATGAAGCTGTAGGTCAAACTGAAGATGATGCACTGGTCTGTGTCTGTCCCAGGGCTGAAGGACAGGACTTACAACTGATTGGCATTACACAAACTCCTCAGGGCCTTCCCTCCCCCGGTGATACTCTGTGTGTAACTCTGCTGGGACCTCAGTACCTCTCAGCATCCTTGCTGCTGCTGRCTTTCCCTTCAACTCTCCTGCTCACAGGGGCGAACTCAGGGCAAGCTCTCCCCACGGGGCAGGGTGCAATGATGCCTTTGAAACACCTTTAACAAAAGTAACTGTCAGTGGTTTGTGCTGCTCTAGTTTGGTTGGGAGACACACATGGACATTTGCACTCCCACCTGAAAAATACCCTCCCCCATCTAGGTGAGATTCTTCCACCCAAAAGATTCCTCCTACCAGAAAGAAATGCAATCATCTATCTGCTGCCTAATTAGCAGATGAACTATTTATTTGACTTTTCATATCCCTTGGGAATTTCACATGATGGAGCTGTCCTGTGGGAGAGCTTTCCTAAGACAGCTGTTAAATGAAATGTCTGAAAAAGGGAATTGGTTTCTCTACCCYCACCCTTGTAGTTTTCCCATTTAATTGCCCCCAGTTTTGTTTCAGAAGTTTATAACAGGTAAGGCAAGCTTGAAAAATAACAGCAATAATCCTTGTGTGATGTTCTGACAAAGGAGTGAGGACCAGAATCATCAATGTAAAGGAACGTTGCATCTGATGGGAGATCAGCTCCCAAGATGCCATTTTGCTGAATCTCCTGAGGAATCAATTTTCTTCCTACGCCTGCTCACCACACTGGAGAACCTCCTGCAACATCCCTGCATGTTAATGCACAGTGTGAGTGTGTAGTAAAACACATGTGCCATGCCTCTTGTGGGAGCAGGAGGCACCTAGCAGGGAAAAAACCCACTAAAAAAACCTAACAAAAACCCCTCCTATCTAAATTCCAGACAATATAGTTTTGCTTTCTTTTTCCAGACCTCCAAAATGGAGAGTCCRCGGGATCATTTCGGAACCCTTCCTTGAAAGAAAGTACTAAAGGGATTCCCATTTGTCTTGCTAGGCAGCTATGGGTACCTRCAAAGAATTAGTATTCACCTTGGGTTCTGATAAAAAAGTGGCAGGGAGCAGAGAATGTGCAGTGGTGGGTATTGGATGTATTCATTTGGAAGCAAAGAGAACGTGGGTGTTTGACATCATTACCAGGTGATGACAAGGCAAAAGGTGTCCTGAAAGCCTAAACAGCAGCTGCTGCTCCTCCACACGGAGCTGAGCTCTTATGTGGGCACAGTGAAGCCCCGACAAAAASCAGTAGCTCTGATTTTTAATAAAGCCCTGATGGGCTTAACAGTGCTAATAAGTAGCAAAATGTACTTATTTGCTGTCTGGTTTGTAAAGGTTTAGGGCACAGTCTACTCACATCTCCAAGAGAGTTGGGCTGGGAACACCCTGTAAAAATGAAAATAGTCTCSCAGAGCATCACCTGACTACAGAGCTAGCAAAAACCCCAAATGCTGTGATACTACAGAATTGTAAAACATCACTACTGCAGTACTGTCTCTGAATAATACCTCCAATTTTAAATAACAAAGTTCTGTAATCAGAAGGCATTTCTCACTTTTTCTTTCCTTTGCTTTTCCCTGTGAAAACTTATATGTGAATGAAGTGTTTCCAGGATCTCTTCCTCTCTGGGTACTTTTGGTGCAAGATGGMCAGATGAAGACTCATACTTGTGCCATCTACAGGAAAAAGGTAACGGGAAAGGAAGGAAAGGGGCCAGAGAACTCCCATTTTTYCCCCCTCCATTTTATAGCCAGCCCTTGGTTGATTTATACAAGAGAACAGAAAAGGCCCAGAGGCAAGACAGCTCATCTCTCTGTGACTGCAAACACACTCCCCACCCAGCCAGAGCTTGGAGAACTCGGTTGCAGGTTGCCCTTGGATTATTCTGCATGAGATTTTTTTGGTAAGCTTTCAGTTTGAAGTCTGTTACTCATCCCTTCAGCTCACGTCATGATGAAGTCCCTTGCAGAGAACAGGACCCAAAAGTAAGCTGCTCAACATCCTATATTGTGCAATTTAATTTGGAAAATTGCCTTTCCTGCACTGGTGCCATAGGGTGCTCTGCTGGAGTCCATACACTAAATCCTGCCTCCCTGTGGAAACAGCCTGACAGTCCCAATGACACATTGCAAATGCAGCTCTGCTGGGAGCTCACGTTGGGAAACTTAATGCCATTTCTATCCCACATGCAGATTTTTTCTGGAAAAAAAACACAAAAGAGGCCTGAGGTGTGAGGATCTATAGGGAAGACTGACACAAAGCCTTCAAAGGCAGCGAGAGAATAAGCACCTTTGAATGGATCCCAGGAACCAGACCGTCAAAGGACAGGGAGAGGTAGGTCATTTACCCTTTCCTACACAAGCAGCTTGGAAATGTGCTGCAAAACACTGCAGCCCTAAACATCCTAACCCAGAACCGAGCCTCGGCTGCGCTTCTCAAAATCAGGCACAGGAGGGGACAGAAGGCACCCAGGGGCCACAGGGTGGGAAAGCTGGAGTRGAAACCTGTCTGGAATGAGCAGGCAACACTGGTCACTGGGCAACTAAAACACCTCTTTCACAGGGCAGAGCAGAGCTGCAGCTCTCTTTCTTACAGGTTTAATTTTAAATATCYTCGATACTCGAGAAAGTGGTGGAATCAAAGTCTCTGCAGCCTGGGACACCAGGAGAGTTCTTTCTGGCCAGCATCACCTCATGGCTCCTTCCAAGGTATCCCACAGGCAACTTTTTGCACTCTCCCATCTCGTATCTACATCTGCTGTTTCCAGCGATCCTGGCTGTGCCCTCCAGGGCTGCTGCCCCTCTGGGATTTCTCTTCATGGGCTGCCCCAAAACGGTCCCTGACTTAGTCCCTGMCCCACAGCTGAGCCCCCACCACTCACTCCTCAGTGTTCCTCTCCTACTGGCCGGCAGAAACTGCCTCYTTGGGATGGGAGGACATTTGGCTGCAGGGATATTCCCCCTGCAGGTTTGGATCTGCTTCACCYCCAAGCAAACTCAGCTCCCCAGGAACGGGAGACTGCTGTCCTCAGCCAAACTCCACCTCAGCCTCGTCAAGAGTTTGCTCTCCCTGACAGCCTCTAATCACCAGTTAGCCAGTTTACYGAGGGAGAATTTTTATCCTTTCTGCTAGAATTCATTTTTATGACACCTACCATAAGAGACTTAAAAAAATTAGGCATTAAAATGGTTTATAGAGGGTATTTTTATAATCCACTAAGCTGTTTTCCATTTCCACTGATATGACATCTCTCAGCTATAATTTRTAAATGCCATCAGTTAACAGGCACAGAATCTTATCCTACAATTTCTCCTCTCATATGCTTTTCCCATTTAAACTTTCTGTTAAATCTTTGCTGTGCTGCTAAATCCAGAGAGATTTGGCCATAGCTGGGGGGGRAAAAAGTTTAAGTAGCTAATTAATGTCACTGGATTTGGGGCATCCTATCAAGAGAGAATATAGGGGAAGCATGTCCTCAATAAATATTTTGAGCATTTAAATAAAGCTAATGCCCCCACCTACACAGGAACCTCTAATATCCTCAGAAAATAAAATTTTTTATAGGCAATAAGCKGCTGTTTTCCCACACAGGGATGATGAGGACATTGCATCAGGTATATTGATTTCAGTGCATCTGCCATCCCCACAGTCATTTTTGTTATTGATGGCAACTCAGAAGGGAGTCCCTCTGGGAAGCAGCTGCCTATGCCAGGGTCCATCCAGCCTGGGGACATCCTGGGAGAAAGCATTTATTTACAGTCCTCCCAGAATCCACTTCATACTTCGATAAAACCACAGAAATGCCATACAATAATTATAATTCTTGCGGTAGTTAGACATAYTCTGCTTTTCTCTGCCAAGCCCAGGCTGGAAAACTCCAGGTCTCACCACAATCACAGGTATTAAATCACARCAGGAAAACCAGAATGGAACATACATTTCTCCCCATTTGCAACAGTTCCATTGTATCTACRTTGGGTCTGCTGGGAAATCTGGATTTGGCTTGGGTTGGAAATTTGGGCTGCATCTAGTCATTTGGTTATGGAAATTCCTGCTTTGGAAGATGCAAGCCCGAAAGAATTGAGATTTTTCATTTCTTAGCATGGACATGAAGATATCTCCTTGACTGTCTCTAGGCTGAGGATGGCTCATGGTCCACTCAAGACTCCTCAAAGGCCTAGTGGTTTCCAGTCACCATCAGTTAAATATTTTGAGTGGGGGGGAACTGCCCCCAAACTGCTTTCCCTACGTGGAGTGGAAGGGAAGCATGCAAGACACATGGAGACAAGCAGCCAGTTGTCCAGCAGCCTTTTATCTAATGAAGACCTAATCCTAATGGGATGAGCGGTTTGGCTCAGACAAGCAGCGGATCCGTGGCCTTCAACCTTTTTTTTCCTAAGAAAGTTTCAAAAGAAAGGCTTTATTCAATAGAAAGTTACGGATRATCTTTCTTCGGCCTTAGAGAGCAAAAAGGGAAATTAAGGGTACATTGCCTGAGCTGAATGAAAAAGCTGCACCCACTGTGGCGCTGCCTGGTGCCACACAAAAGTGAACTCAAGAGAAGCCGTCCCCCCCTGTGCCAGGGTCAGTGTTAAATGCATCTCTCTCAATTTCCTCCCATCGGGAGATTAAACACTTCCCTGTGGGCAGCAGGAGAGCAGCGGAGCTGGTTCACATCCTGCTCTCCCCACGTGCCTTATCYGTGTCATTGTCCACCCCCAGCACCGACCCGGCCCCGCCAAGGCGCCAGCCGAGCTGCCCGGCCGGAGGGGCTGCAGCCCAGAGCCACGTCCGGGGAGGAAGAGGAGCCTGAGAAAGGCAGGTGATTCCTGCCCTGGTCTCTTGGGAGCGAGGATGAATGAGCCCACACTGCYGGCACAAGGACACCTTCCTGCCGTCACAGCAGCAGCGCGAGAACAGATGGTGACGAACGCGCACTGCGGCCACTCGGCGCGGCCCCGTGGCACTGCCGCTTGGCTGCTCCGTGACAAAGCCTGCCTGGGGAAAAGCCTTCCCAGGGATCCTGCGTGCAGAGGTAGTCTCTGCTCACCCACTCAGAGCACCTACATGGCCTTTACCCATATGCTGCTGCCTGGCACTTCCAGGCGAAGAGGAGTAGTTCTCCCGTCACTTCCCAGACATCACGCGCTGCTGCTCATGTGCCAGCAGACACGGAGAGCGTTGGGTGTCCACCAGGCAGCCATCCCCGCTTGCCAAGGACTCTGTGGACCTTCCCAAAGAGTGATCAGGTTCATTAGGAAGAGCGAGAACTACAAATATGAGCCTGAGCAAGAAAATGAGGCCAGTGTGGGACTGACCAGAAATTCAAAGTTGTGTGCTCTCCTGTGGGCGAGGGCTCACTCAGGTCTCCCCACTTATTTATCAACACTGGCATCACAGAAAGCACATTCCTCCTTGTGAGCTCCCAGCCTTTTCCAGCTGAATGGATGCTGCTGCATCAGAGGGAATGCAGGAATTCTCATGGTGGCTTTGGTGGTACCTTATTAATGCCAGTCCTTCCCACTGTCCAGTCTCACTGGGAAAAAAAMMCCCCAAACCAAACAACCTAAAAACTGGGCAACAGGATGGGACAGTATCCCAAATTCCCTTAAAATATAACTTCTCCCTAAATCCTGTTTCACATGCAGTCTCACACACGATAAAGAGTTACTGACACAGGCAAGGTCCCAAAGGCACAGGTAGGTCACTCCAAGCTGGAAGCCAAAGACCCCATTAACTTCAGGACATGTCTGAGAAGTGATTAGTCCTTCACTCTTCACRGGAACTCTGACACGGCCCAGAGCATCAGGCCCTGCTCCCTCGGGACCCCAGGCTGTGCCCTTTCCCCTGCTGGTGCCTGCACTGCTTGCAGAGCCCCAGGGGGAGAGCGATGGGCGTGGGAYGGGAGGAGACATCTCACTGCTCGCTTCAGCCGCTGGCTGGGGATGGGACCGAACTGCAACAAATGCTGATTTAAAGAACACCTCAGASGCTGCCTCTAATGCACTTGCCACCAGCCTTCAGCTCTCATTTATCATCCGTGCCTGATTCTACCACTTGCCTAAAACTCAATTCTATTTGTTTTTCCCTTTTCAAGATTTTTATTTTTTTTTTAACCATGGATGTCTTGGTGTATCCCCTTGCACATTTTTTTCCTCTCATTTCTTGAGGAAAGAAATTACACAAAGATGCCATTAGAGCTCCTCAGCCATCAGATCTTGGCAGGAGATGTCTYTGACAAAACAGAAAACAAGGTCCAAGACCAGTGCATGATCTCGAAACAAAATCTCACTCTGGGAGAGATGAGGATCTCGGGAAGGGGATCAGCTCCCACCCAAGGTATCCCAGAGCACTGTGACAAACCCAGGCAGAGAGGAGGAGCTGAGTGCACCCTCCAGTACAGCACAGCCAGGCTGGCACCACCCAGCACTGTCCTTTCTCCTTGTCACCCAAAGAGTAGCAGAGCCAGAAATAGCCAGAGCTGGGGTTCATCCAAGCATGGGCAGGAGGAAAGTGGACCATGGGAGCAATCCYAGTTTGGCTGCTGTTAGAGCCTGTTCTGCAGCAGATAGCAGAGCAGAAACACACACTTTCCATGAAAAAGAATCATTGAGCTATAATTCTGGTTTTGGCTTTTTCTTTCATCCAAAAAAAGAGTGGTTTGCATAAAATAATAATCCTATTTGTGCTACACTTGAAGCAGATGCACAGGGACACTTAGTATCACTCAGAACACACTATATCACAATTAGGTACCGATGCTCCTGGAGGAATCAGTAAACACTAAAATGCCTTTAAAGATCTGATTTTTTTGGTACCTACAGGCCCTTAGCTAACAATCAAGACCCCAAATATTCAATAAGCAAACATAAGGCTGAAAYACTGCTATGAAAGCTTAATAAACTCAAGACAAGACGGAGATGCAACAGGTGAACAGCAGAAACCAYGACAGCCATGAGAGGGTGATGACATCTTGAGCATGGGGCTTGCCATGGCTGGAGGCACAGACTGGTGCAGAACAGCCAAGAGCAAAATCCTGCTGCAGGGAAGGGACGAATGAGCTAAAACCAGGGTGCAGCATAATGTTACTGGGAAAAATCTGCAGGAAAGGTAAAGAGAAGCAGTGATGGGATCACAGGTCACAAAATCCCCTTTAGTGCCTTTGGATCAAGTGAACCTTCTTTAGRAAGGGCTTGATCCACAATCCAGGCAATCGATAATGTAGAACCAGGCATGTGTAGCCCTGATTCCACTTCACACTGAAAAGATGTTTAAAAACCAAACCAAAATTAAGACAAACCTTGTATTTTCTTGGAGTAATTCCTTAGTGCAGACTAAAAGAAGAAATGTTAAACCACACCAGCCAACTGAACGTGAAAACCGAGGAAAATGTCTGCAGAGGGTCACAGTGCCCCATCACCTGGGCACCCTGCACGTCCAGCACATCTTGCCCCCTTCTCCTGCTGACTCTGACAGCAAATTCCTTTGAAGAACATTGTGAGCCCAGGATTTTAAGCAGGCAGGAGATAACAGCAGCCCAAAACACCRGTGTGAGCTCATAGCTGCTTCAAAGAATGTAATTAAATGGGCTTTCAACACATCACTGCTGTCTGTAGGAAAGGAGGGTTGGATTTGGAGTGCCCACCTCAGGTCACTCAATACACAGACAACACCGTGGGCACCCTTGCCCAGTGCAGAATGTCCTTTGGCAGAGCTGCTTTTTCTGCAGTTCTCTGGGTGCAGGGACTTGTTTGGGGCTGCAGCCCACTGTGCAACCCCACACTTCGGGGAAGCAAATGGGCTGACATGGCAGAGGAAGCAGCTCTGTGCTGAAGCAGCAGGAAATCCAGGCCAGGCAGCAGCAGGGGCTGCCTGTGGGTGGGATATTKTGCTTGGCAGACTTAAACCTCATCCATGGGTTTCATGCAAGGAGGATGGAATAACCTCTTCACCTTCCCTACATCAGTATTGTGGGCAAAATACCCYCTTCTCACAGAGAGAGAAGCAAAGGAGAAGCAGGAGAGAAGCATCTCTCAAGGAATTTTTCAGAGCAGGGATGCTCTTGAACTTTTCAGACCAAAGAGTGCTCTGCTGCTGTACATCCTTCTCCCTTCTTCCTGAAGCTGGGAAAAAGAAATCTTAGTGAGGAAGGAGAGTTCTTCCCAAAGCTGGACTCATTGCTGGGCTCCAGGTGCCAACTCTTAAGGCAAATTCTTTCAATCTCACACWGCGTCTTTAAGAAATGATAGATTGCACTGGCTCAGAAGAAACTCTCTGCTCCCTGATAATAAATGAGTTGTTAGCAGAAGTAGCAGGCTCCCAGATCCATTTGTGATCCAAAGGGCTCACAGATGCTTCCCATTTTCGCAATGCCAAAACCACAGAACACCAGACAGCGAGGGATGGGGACAATCCTGCGCCTGTCTGCTTGCTGCTCTCCAGTGGCTAAAGGGAGACTGTCAAGAGCAATTTCCCTTTGATGAAGCCTTTTTTTAATGTAAATTTGCTGTTGTTGAAAGCGAAGAATTTGCTGTATTGCCTGCAGGCAAGGATAGCTAGGGAAAACTCTCCCCCCTGCATGCTGCACCTCTGCGGCACCTCGTGTGCTCTGGACATGAATCATCCCACAGCACAAGCACCCGGTCCTACAGCCACACACCTCATTCCTCTGGCTGCAGCCCCTGCACGGCCGAGACAAACACACCTTGGGTGGGACAAACACACCTTGGGTGGGACAAACACACCTTGGGTGGGACAAACACACCTTCTCCAAAGGCTCCCGCGGTCCCACTTCAGGATGCTGCTGTACCTGAATGTCTTGGCCCCGATTCCCCCCACCCCCAGCCTCCACCACACTGTTCTAGATTTCGCTCCACAGCTCTGGGAGCCAAGGGAGGTGAGGTGTTTTAGTTTTCCCCGTTTGTTTTTGAAGTTGTTCTGCTCAAGTTGCTGGTTTGGATTCACACTTTTACTTTCTGTCCTGAGGTAGGCTGGAAGCAGGAAACCTGAMCGCACGTTGCCATCAGACTCCTCTGAGATTGCTGCCAAATGGCAATTAGAACTCAGGACCAGACTGGGATGGGATTCAGGATGGGATTCAGAGTATCCCAAGATTTTCAGATGTGTTTTGACCTAGGGCTCTGATTTGTCTCAGATGCTATAAGATTCTACCATAGGAATTACCTTTTTTTTCGGGCCAAGAGATGGGTTTTTTTCCCTTTCCCACAACACTGTTTGTTCCTTTGCCACACGAGGTTTAACTGTGTTCTTCCCACTTGAGCTAGTGGGGGTTGCTCAGTCAAATCCCTGGGTGCTGTTTTGGAAATGTTTCTGAAGGCATTCCTCCCCTGATGATACTGACCCTATTATTCTCCCAGAACCTACTCCTAGGGAAAGGCACTACCAGCCAGGAGCGTACCAACAGGAAGAGAGAGAAAGAGATTTGCTTAAAGACAGCAAAAGCAAACCCAGGGATGGCTGTTACAGCACTGCAAACACTCCTGCCAGCAGCAAGCCCATGAAAAGTGAGGGAGAGAAGAGGCCAAGAGCATAAAAGCACATCACAGGACAAMGGCAGGCCCCAGCCCTTGGGGGGCCACTGCAGTGCGGTACCAGAACACAGAAGGAGAACCCGAGCRGAGCAGTTTCTGTGCCATGAACATATGTTTTCTTCACTTCCCAGCAATACATCAGAATAGCACAACTGCGAAGAGCCTGTTTGCAACGTGATGCCTGCTTTTATCAAAGCCTTTACAGGCTGCTCGCAGGGAGAGCAGCAAAACGTTTGATACTGCTGGGATGTCACCTTCASCAGAGTATTGGGGAATTAGCAGGAGAACACAACGCAGCCACGGACACTTTGGGGTAGGATTCATCTCACCTGCCTCTCAAGGTCTCACGGTGAGCTAAGCCAAGATCAACACAATCCTGTCACTTTACCTGGTGCTTCAGAGAGGGAGGGAAAGTTCAGTTAGGGGACATGTGGGCACATGTGAGGGCTTCACCCCAGAACAAGTTTTGATGGGCTAAATGTTCCCAAGCACAGAAGAGAAGTTTGGGAATGGTCACTGAGAGCTGCTGGCTGAGATGCTGAGTGCTGGGATTCCCAATTCAGTGTGACTGTCAAGTCTCACTAAAACTGTGATGATGCTTGAGTGAGAGTTTCCTCCTTGACAGAACAAGCCTGTACCCCAAAGTAGTGCTTGTTACTCCAGAACAAGACATGTTATGGGCTTTTGGGGAAGGGCTCCTGTCTGAAGGTGCGTGGTTGCTCTGGAAGAAGGGATAGAAATGCAGGAGCTGTCTCATGCCCAGCCTGAGGGCTGCACAGTGAGCTCAGTGTRTATCAGCACAAAGCCAYGGGCATGTCTGSGAACATGAAGAGCTGCTTTCCCAGCCTGTGTGTGGCTGTGAGTGAGTGACCTCCTGCAAACTCTGGATCTGCTCGGGGCTCTGCGGGTTCATGAGAGGTGCTGGGATCTGCTCCCTCTGAGGTCTCTSTGAGTCTGGCACACGGACCTGCTAAGGTGGAGAATGTTATTGTATAGATGACTCAATGTTAGAAATCTGCCTGACTTCATCCACACATTCCTTGCCGGTTCCCAAACAAATGATGACTCTTAATGCCTGTCAGCCAAGGCTAATCCAGGTCCCAGACTTCTGGGACCTGAGCACGTCTGCTCCCTGACAGTGGAGGAGAGGTTCTGCTCCCCTCACAGAGGCTCCATTCTCCCCACAGGAGAGGAGCACASGGACTCCCAAATTACCATCCCCACACCTCGAAGCTGTGGACAGTGRTTTCGGCACAGCCGTAATGAGCCAAGCAGAAAAGACCCCCGAACCAAGACAGGCTGGAAGACTGAATWAATTCTGATTAAATCTATGAAATGCACTCAGATCTGCCTTTGCTYGGGACAGACTGGGGACAGCTGCCGTGCCTGACTGTTTTTCTGGGACAGTGAACTGGAAACAGCATTGCTGCACAGGCTGCACCGCTCCTGCCTCCTCCCTGCCTGCAACAGCAGCGTCTCCTCACCCCTTCCCCCACTGCGGCCGTCTGTGGCTTGGCTTTCTATTACTTCCTTTGGTAGTTCATTAAAGACATTAATCACCTTCTGCACAAAGACATTTCTCCTGAACTCCCTGCAGGCCAGGCCTCTTTCTCCGCTGCGGCTCYGCTGCAGCTCCAGCCCTTGCAGGCACAGTGCTGGTGGCTCAGAGCTGCCCTCGTTTCCCTGCTGATCYGGGTCCCCGCAAGGCACCGACTGGGTGGTCCCCCCCGAGCCTCCCCTGCCACACAGGGGGACAAAAGCCTCCGACAAAAGCTCCGACAAAAGCCTCCTTTCCAGCTCACCTTCACCTCACTGTGATCTACATCTCAGCATTTGTTGTCTCCCTTTTCCCTGGCCAAGCAGTCCCATCTCAGGACCAACACAGCATCGTGCATCACCTGCCTGATGGTGGAGGCCAGGACTGAGCTGAGCTATGCTGCTGGCCAAACAGGAGACACCAGCAGCTCCAGCTCAAGTTTGAGCAGAAGGAGGCAGAGCCCCCAGAAAGCAAAACCTTCCCTGATTTAGCTAAGGGCTGAAAAGGGAAAACACCTACTGCACATCCACAGAGCTGCTGCCTCACCCCCTTCCCATGCCATGTCTCCTGCTCCAGGGTGTCTCCATCCCCTGTCCCTGTGTGTTCTCTGTTGGACTATGCTTGCCTGTGCTTTCCTCACAAGCTCCCTGGCCTGCTGGTAATTTTTTCTGCTCTTTACCTGCCAGAATATCAATGCTGTTCTCCTTCTCAGGGATGGCTCTGAATGAGATGTGGGTGCTGCGTGGAAGGAAAGCCAACAAGGCTCGGGGCACTCAGGGGATATTGGCAGGYCAGCAGGAGAAAAACCACATCTGAATCTGTGTAATCACTGATGTCTTTTSCTTGTTGAAGCTCACTGCTAGCAAAGATCAAAGCAAAGTGTTTGGGAGGGCGGAGAGGTGAGAAATAGCCCTTGGTTTCATGTGAGMTCCTTCCACGCTGCATCCAGATTACTTACAGAGCCTTCTGTATCTCTCCTCTGACCCTTCAGCCCTCAACCTTTCATCTCCCTCCCACTTCGTCTGCATTAGCATGATGCCAGGATCTCACTTATAAAATCAAAGCCAAGGCTCCTATAGCATGTAGAGGTGCAGACACAGATGCCACATCCACACGAGAATCCTGCCATCCGTTGCATGATACAACTCAATCTTAGACATTAGTTGTTTCCTTTTGCACCCCTCCACTCTGTCAAAAACAGATAAAATCAAAGAATGAAAAGACCCTCTTGAAGCAGCCAAGAAATGGCAATTTTTAGCTGTCACTCACCTCTTCACTGCCTCTCAGTGCTGCTTCCTCAAGGGGTCACTCAGTCCAGCGATGCACGAGCACATCTGAATTGCAACCCTGGGTGAGGATTGGCAGGGTTTGGTTTGCAGACAACAGGGGAAATAACTGATCTACRTTAATAAAAAGAATGAACATTTCGGGAGGTTTTTGTCTTTTTGTGGTGTTGTGGTGTGGGGTTTTTTTTAAGAGTGCCCCAGACAGGACAAGTGGGTCTGGCGGCTAAAGGACAGCGTGAGAAAATCAGCTGGAGATTTGYTCCTGTGTAAGCTGAAGAGTGATCAGTTCAGCAGGTGAGCAGGGAACAGTTYCTGTGGGTAGCACACTATTATTTTTCTAATGATTCAGTACTATCTTGAAATATTTTTTTCTGGAAYGATGGTGGATTGCAGATGGCTTGGTCTGGCCCCTCTTCTGCACCTTGCCTAACCCCTGACTTCCTCAGCTGTTACCAAAGGACTTCACCTGGAACTTTTCACTGGGAAAAACAATGCCCTGTTTCATTTCTACACAGCCAAAGTAAGAGAAATAAAACCTGCTCTCTTTAAAGGAATGCAGTTGAAATAAATGCATCTTTGTCTTCAGACTTGTGTTAATACCGCACCCCRGAGAATTTGGATCTTCAGAATATTAAAATCTCTCTGACTTATTGCCTCTTTAAGGAGCATGTTGGTTTTGTGCTTGCTCTGAGCTCCACGTGTTACTGAAGCTAACTGGGACCTTTTCCATTTCTAGTGGCAGAGAGCTGCTGCCTTTGGGGCCCTAACCCTATTAAGGGAAATGTAAACGTATATATGTCTAAAATTCCCACCAGTTTTGGAAAGGAACAGCACACTTCCCCATGCTGCCTTYCTTAGAGTCACATGAAGATTTCCACTCTCACCTTGCTAATATGCTGAAAAATAAAACCTATCTGTTTCTGGCCTAGTAGAATCCCTATCACATGAAAAGGCTTTATTTTTAGAGAAGAAAAGATAAGCTGTGAGTGGAAGCTGTGACTGTCACACAATGGACAGGTCTGGCCTCTGCTGCTCACTGTTTCTCAAATCCCTCCTCAGCCTGCTGCAGAGCCCAAATTTTACTTCTTCGCTCTCTTTTCTGCTTGTCACCAGTGCTGGGATCCATTCCAGATGAGCAGATAGATTTGCAGGTGTGAAATTCCCCTTATTCCTCCCTCTGATTTTTCCTTATGGCGTCATTTCTGCTTTTCTCCTCAGGCACCACTCCCACCACCCAGGATAAAAAACATTAAACACACAAAAATAGTCATGCAAAGAATAAGTGGCCCCATGGCCTTTGAAAAGGTGGACACACCAGACTGGGGGGACACTGTTCCTGATGCCTGATGTGTGGTGCCAGCCTCTCCCGGGGCTGCCTTTGCCAAGAGACAGGGGAGCCCCACTAGTGCCCTTGCCGATGGTATCAGCCCACATCTACCCAAAACTCTCCGTGCCCACATCTGTGGAGGCAGACAGACAACCCACCCTGTCCTGGCAGCCGTGGTTGAGGAAATGGCTCAGCACTCATGTTTTAAATACTTTTTCTTCTTGGGGAAATCATATGGGACAAGTTCCTGACTTCTTCAGTGGTGACTGTGACTGCTGAGCACCCAGCACACACCCTGGGGGCCCTGCAGAGATGTTGGACACGGGGCTGGTGTCACCCCCAGGACCTGCTCCCTCCTGCTTGGCAGGATTTCACCCATCAGCACACTCCAAGGAGCTGGCATCTCACTAAACAAACACACACTCACTAGAAAGCTACAGCCCACCCCTGCCCAAAACTGAGCAACCTTAACCTCGAGTTGATCTAACGTGAATTGATGCTCCGTGATTCATCTGTCTGCATCCCATCTTTTCCTGTTACATAATCTAAGGAGATGTATTTCCTTGTAGTACCTATGTTGTATTAATCAGACTGCATCTGATCATTAAATCCATGTTTCTGTTGGCTTAACTCGCATTAAATAGTCATAGCCAGCATCCTGGGCTCTGCAGGGGAAAAAATCCCAAAGCACTTACATGAGATTTCTGACACTGTGAAAATAAAAACAAGTATAGCAACACCACAACTATTAGAGGGCTGGGCTTATTTAGACTGGGGAAGTTTAATTATAAAAATTGCATTCTAATTGATTACTGCTGGAATAATTACAGCAACACCTTTACAAGAAATGGCGACCATCATATGTTTGTCAACAAAGAAGCTTCCTTTAAATTCAACACACAATAATTGTTTAATTAAACCAAATTTAGATCSTCATTTGAGAACATTCGAATGCTTGCCTGTTCCTTCCTATCTCTGAGAGGTAATTTAAGAGATAAAAAGCAATTTCTATAAATACTCTATCTATATATGTAAGTATCCAAGGAAAAGAAGAAAAGGAAAGACTTCATTTCGTAGCTGATCTGGATGTAAGCTTGCTGCTATTGATAAGAACATAAGCACAGAGTGAGTGATCACTACAAATCCCTCTCTAATTGGTGCTTGGAGGCCTTCATAGAGTATGAACAGAATCCAAACTACATGTTCATTTTCTAATTTGCAGAACGGATTCAACTGTTGATATTCTAGCAGCACCCACAGCATGCACTTGGTATGAGGACCCCACAGTAACTGTATCTGTGCATACGTGGAAGGAGAGGGATAAATAATTCATTGTTTTCCAGCCTCTTTACAAGTTTTCTTGCAGCTGCAAAATCCTGTTGCTAYCTTGTGCAGACCCTGGGGTTCCAGGTGAGCCCCTGGTCAGCAGCCCACCACGTAAGTCCACAAAATCTGGTGGCTGCCTCAGCAGAGCTGCCGGGCTCAGTGACGAACGGGGGTTATTTTAGTCACTGGTCATCCCTGCAAAGTGGCCTGAGTTTTGCAGGGACAGATTTACCAAGCTGGTGACTCACAGCCCCCAGGGCACAGCCCCCAGCGAAGGCTGTTGCTGAGCCATTCTCTTCCCGGGGCAGCCAGAGCAGCCTGATGCTGCCAGGCTCACCTGGGGACCTCAGCCACAGGCTGAAAGCAGGAGTCTCTGCACCACAAATTAAATAAAGCTATGGAGCTGTGGCTGAAACAACTCATATCCCCTGAGGAGCTGGGCTGTGCACAGGATGGGGATGTGCATCACATTGTGCACAACTGGAGGCTGAGATGAAGAATGGGAGAAAACTGCTCCCAGCACTGGTTGTCTCAAGCAAGAAACCTCTCATCCCTTTGCTGTCAACAGCACAGAGCGCTCTCATCCACTGTGGACCTTGCAGGGACGGGAATCTGCAGCTCTCTCTTAAGCTGCAAACCTCCTGTGTGCTCACATCTGGCACAGAGCATCCCTCTTCCCACTCAACTCCGAGCTGCAGCCTTAACTCTGCTGTGCTGGGTTTGCCCTGAGCGCACTCAGACACCCCAGCACGGCTGAGTTCGCTAGAGACTCTGTGAAGGCCATAAGGCTCTTTTCCAAACATGGCTGAAGACAGAACCAGTGACATGTCTTTAAAGCTCATCAGAAGGGGTTTGCTCTGCTACATCCCTAGTAAACATTTCAGCTACACCACACCATCATTTTACCCTTCAGAGTCACCTGGCACTGCTGTGTAATCCTGCTGAAGGAAGGACTCTCAATTCACCTTCCCCCTAAACAATTTCCTTGCCCTTTGAAGAAACAGCACAAAATTATAAAGCCTCCTAACCTTTAGTTAAGAACCCTCAGAGTGGCAGGTGTGTACTTTCATGCGGGTAAGCCCCATCAGGCACCCAGCTGCAGCTACAGAGCCTGCTCATTACCAGCTCCTCTGTGGGATGGAATGAATTCAGGGAGATATTTCAGTTATTGAAATGTGCCCATGCCTCAGTGATGTAACAACATTAGCATCAACCCCACACATCAAATAGGAAGTTAGCACACTTTGTATCTACAACCTATTCTTGCTTTCTTAGTGATTATGGTTTRCTTAAAATCCTCATTACTGATGAGCTGTGCACAGAGACCACAGGATYGACGCTTCCCCACACAGAGGTTTTCACAATCACTGCGTTAACGATAAAAAGTCTCCATCTGAAAGCATCAGAAAGGTGAAAGTTATTGCTGGGCCGTCACAGCGACAGCCAACAGCAGCCTCCTGCTATTCCCCRGGTTTATCCCCGGGATGGGCGTTACTGTCACCAGCTCACGATCGCGGCCGGCGTGTCGCTGCCGGCGCTGTCACCTGGGCACGGGGCTCGCGGTGCAGCCTCACCCACCGTCACGCCACGGCTTGCTCATCCCAACCAGCCACCAACTGCGCGTCAGGCAGAGGTAAGCAGTGTCACTCCTGATGCAGGGATACGTTCTGCACGCGATTTCCTCAGCCAGGGCGCTGTCACCGTGCTGCCCTCCATCCCGCCACTTCACCATCATCACCGTCACCCCACAAGTCACCCAACAAGGGTTTTACTTCTGCTGCCACCACTGATTCTTAATATATATTCTTAATATATATTCTGTGTTTCGAAYGATGCTGCTTCAGGCACTTGCCATAAGGACTACATTCAGCATGCRAGGCTCGATCCCAGCACGAAGTAGGATTTGCAATGGAGCTGGGACCTACTAGTCTTGCTCAGATGCCCTACTGGAGACCCAGAGAGGGGAAGCATCAGGTTTACAGGGTGCAAACACCCTTGACTTAACTGTCATAGAAACAGGTAATGCCAATGGCAAGGAAGTGCTGTGTTCTCCATCTCCATGGGAACAAAAGCTGGTACTTTAACTGGTAGCACGGCCAGTCTTTTCTCAGAAGATAAGGACCACTGTGTGGGCAGGGTTTTTATTCTCTCTAAATAAACAGATCTTTCTGCTGATATCTAGTCTTGGCAAGCAGGCAAGGAATTAGCTGGAAGATGAAGAATGAGCTAATTCCTGACAAAAGTTTCACTTCAGCTCTAGAGTACTAAAATCAGGTCTCCTAATGGCCTGTTCTCTTTAGGTTGGGTGTTTTTTTCACCCCTAGGGTACATGGAACACCACCTTCTTTTGTGCTTACAAAACAAATGCTGCCTTCCATAGTCTGGAGGAACTTAGGAAGTTTTCAATTATAAGAAAAGCAAAACGAGGACAAGTGGAGTTGGACTGTGCAGAGTGCTCTGCTGGTCTGATCTAGGACAATGTGCCCTACATAGAGCTCAAATATAACATCCTTTGGGAGGCTGCCTTGCTTCCATTCAGCTTTTGTGAGACCACCCCTGCCCCCGCAGTACTAATGACAGATTTCTGAGGCATAACTGCTATCATGGTCTTGCTATGAAAGCTATAAACAAAACCATTAGTGGYAGGCATGGAGAGGGAGGGAAAGCCATGTGCAGATGGAGAATTTATTTGAGTGATATTCTTGCAGTTTGTGCTTTCTTCCTGCTATCAGCACTGAAATAGCTCATCCCCAGCCACAGTCAGCAACTCTACCCCAGGTGGGTGACGCTTTCCCTTGACAGATACAAGGTCTGGCTTTTTTCTTCTATTTGTCTGGTTTTCCTGCCAAGAAAGTGCCATTGGATTGATCTGAAATAGTCGCTCTTCCTTGATGGAAACCTTGTAGTTGGCAAATAGAGGGATATTAAGGAAAATAGAAAATCTTKAGATATGCCATTAGATACTGCAAAGAAAGCATGGCCAAATTGCTACTTCTTTCTCCTATATCGTAGTGGGCAGGAAATTCCTGAAATCTTGTATTTGCAAACCCTCCAACAGAAAATATCACAACTTATTTCTTTTTCCTTCAAAAAGCCTTATTAATTCTCCTCTGGTACATTCCTGGCTCTTTTTTCCCGGAGATCCCTTCTGTGCATTTCTGAGCCGAGAGAACAGTTTGTGTTCACCTCTATCCCACACGACTCAGCTGCAGGGGGGATGTTTCAGGGACTCCAGAGGACACTACAGACGTGAGCCAACAACGACCCAACAGGCTCTACAAAGGGAAGGCTTCCTCCAGCCTCTCCTGGCAGCCCCCATACACACACACAGGCTCAGGGAGTGTCATCAGCAGTGTCTGACACCAAGCCAAACGCAGGAATTCTCTGTGCATCACCCCCCGTTGGTGCGAGCCCCTCGCCCACAGCACTGCACCCTTTGCTCCAAGGGAAGCAAAGGCTGCCACAGCAACCACAGGGCTGTGCAATGGGTTTAGTTTGCATTTGCTTTCCTCCTGGTCTTGCTTGTTGCTGCTAAGCTTGGCTTTACCTAACAAGCCAGTTTTTTTCTTTTCCCTATTCTATCATATAATGAGAATGTGCTGTGCTTTAGAGGGGTGCAGGTACACCCTAGGATCAATTCTGTGGTGAAAACTCAGTCTTTAATACTTGTTTTTAGAGGCAATGAATTAATTGTTTCTTGAAATTAGAACTCTCTTACCTCTCTGTCACTATTAGGCATGCCCCCTACTGTGGATCTGGACTCCACTTGCCCCAAGCTGCTGGTTTCTGCTAGGTCTTTCTTAAATTACAAGGACAGATGGTTAAACTGGGGCTGAGGAAGAARTTGTTCACACTAAACAGAGACTTCTGTGCACTCCGTGGGTGGAAAGGGGTGTCTGTGTTGTACATCACAGCTATGGGAAACATGGGGAGGAAACCTCAACATAATGAGTTGGGCAGCGATTAGAGAAACAAGAGGAAATGAAATGTTGAGGGGTTTATACCACTTTGGATGCAGTGGAAGGGAAAACACAAGACATTCTGGATAACTGCAGCACTACCTCATCCCTATGCCTTAGCACAAACCAAAACGACTCAGCAACCCTTTGTCCATGTGTTTGGGGTTTTCTTGCCTGGACCCTAAAAGCCATTTGGAGTAAGGTGTCCCATATTTCAGACACAAACCAAACCCAAGTCAGGAATACAGAACCCACAGTAAGGCAGAGCACGGTGCACGCTGGTACTTACAGGTGTATGTCATTTCAAAGCTGTCACTGATGTTCACAATGTCGATCTGGGGAAGGAGCTTAGGGGGTTCCGTGAGCTGAGACAACGCAAACCTAAAAGCCGCATGTTCCTGGGACTGTTGATTAGGAAATAACCCCCCTGGGGACAAAAACAGGACAATGAGAAGAAAGGTCTTAAGCACACTCAYATTAGAAACATCTTCAGTCCAAAATATTCCTGCCAGCAGAGGCTCCAGCTCYGCAGCCCAGGGAGAGCCTCTGAACTCGGAATCCCTCCAGCACGCAAGACCCAAGGGTTTCGTGCCCACTGCGGACAGGTTGGGAGCAGAAAACCTTTCCAGTATGTGTATTATGTAATGCCTGGATCACATCTAGGAGCCCTGATGCATCCCCAGGCCAAGCAGCCTGCCGGACAGGGATAATCCATGGCGTTCCGCTCAACCTCCTCGCCCCCCATAAGTTTCAGCAGGAGAAATGCAAATGCTGGAAATATCACCCCAATAAAGGAAGAAAGAGAGTCTTCCTTCCTCCCCTCACTTGTAATTAGGCTCAGTTTAAACCCTGCTGACTAGGAGCAGAGGTTTGCTACAGGAGGGTTGCAGRGGTTCCCCCACACTATGGGACTCTGGGGTAGGGGGCAGCCTGGCTGAGCCTGGCCCAGCAGGCACAGCACTGGGTGGATGGGGACAGGGCTGTGAGAGCCAGAGTGACACGGGACACATGTCCAAACAACTGCTGCTACTGGAGCTTTGTTTCAGAGAAACCCCCTAAATTTAACAGGTGACAGTGGCCAAACTCAAACCGGGCAGGAAATCAAAAGCTTGGAATCAGTCTAAACAGAAGTACAGACAAGCCCAGAATCACAGAACGACACAAACAGGATAGGAACTGGGACCAGGCTGGACCAAAGCTCAGAGCATCTCTTCCCCCATGGATCTGGAACAAAGTGCAGTGATAACACAGCCCTAGGAAAAGTTTCCTGCTGCTCCCCCAGCAGGAACCTTGGCTTGCAGCAGATCCCTTCTCAGCCTCCAGAAAGATGCTATTAAATTCAGCCTGTCTTGTAATCTATATGCATTTAAAGAGAGCGCTGCTGTTGGCATTTTAGGAGGAGGGAAACAAAGCACTTAGCAACAAGAGAGAATTAAAATAAAGCTGCAGAAAGTATCAGTGCCCAAGATGACTTGGGGAAGAAACAAACGTGCAAGGATCTGCTATCAACGTCACTTTTCACATCTTTAGTAGAGGGGGCATCTCCTTGTGTGAAAAGGGCTATTTGTGCTCCAATATCCCCCCACCTCCCCCGTTCCTCCCACCCCACAGCCTAATCATGGATATCGGAGGAATGAGATGCTCGTAGCCAAGTTGTGTTTGTTGAAAGGGAAAAAATCTAGGATTTTGCACAAATTTGGGGTAAAGGGGAGACAGGAAGGGAGGGAGACAAGGATGCAGCATCAACAGCAATAAAAGCACTGATTGTGCAGCTGGACTCAGGCAGGAGTTGCCTGAACTTGGTGGATTAGCAATTGATTGGCATTGTAAAGAGAAGGGAGGCGGGAAAGAAAACCGGCATGCGAGGGAAGGGAACCTGGGGCTAGGTTACAAACGATCACCGATAAAGATCAATGGGAGAGTAATAATAAACCTGGGGAGGGAGGGAGAGGAGCACTGAGAAGTTACAGGAAGGGAGAAAGGAATCAAACAGGCACTGCTGGTGTGCAGGGGAAGCAAGTGGCATAAAATGGAAAGAGACTTCAGTCCAAGATCTTCCAATAGCTTTGCCCTTATTCTTTAGCAATAACAACAGACAGCGCCTGTTTGTTACCTCCCGTCCCAGTTACCTACAGACGAGAGCATCCTCCCAAAAATGTATCATGCAACTGCCGATTTTGCAAATGCAGCAACACACAATGGCAGACCACGCATTTCCCAGGGCAAGAAACAGATATTTTTTTCATACTTCCTCCATTTCAGAGGCACTTCTCTCCCTCTGTGTTGGTGTGTGTGCAGGCATTTATCCCCAATCTTCCCCTCCCCCAGAGCCAAATTGATCCATCTCTGCTCCGGCAAAGCTGGTACCAATGCACATATCCAGCCCTCGCAGTTCASCCCCTCGCTCTCTCTCGCACACATACACACACATTTTGCCTTTGCAAGCACACGGACGGGTCAGTTTTCCCCCATCGCCCCTTCTCCACCCCTACCCACTCATCAGGGACCATCATCCCCAGCCCCGCACTCACCTATCTGGATATTGTTGGGGAAATTGGCCCCTAACACCGCCCCTAGGAAACTGGTGCAGAAGAAGGCAAAAATGTGCTGCATATTCCCTTTTGCATTGGCGAAAAAGAAGCCCAGTTCCAAGCATAGATTTGATTTTTCCCCCGCTCTGCTCTCTTTAGCTGCCTCTCTCGCCTGCCCTCCGCCGCGCCTTCGGGATGCGCGTCCCCCTCGCTCCGAATCCAGCGCTGAGACTGCCGCTGAACAGCGCCTGGCAGCGGGATTAACTGAGCCCCGGGAGAAAGAAAGAGAGCCCGCTCCTCATCCACATCCCTCCCCCGCCACACACAACACACACACGCACACGCACACGCACACGCCGGGCGCTCCCACCCAGCGCCTTCCCCTTCTCCCGGCTGGAGCTCAACAGCTGGATACCGCATCCCACCCGGCCCCGGCCGCTCCCCCGGGGTCCTGACTCGGCTCTCTAAGGGCAATCCCCACCTACCCCTGAATTCCCAGCTTTCCCCCTCAACTTCTCTTGGCACAGGAGCTAAAAGGAACCTGTGAATCAGTAGGTGGCAAACTCCTCTAGAGAAAGGGCTGAAACTCGTCTGCCTCTGATCCATCGCTTCCCAGGCTGGGCTCTTGCCCCTGGGTCCGGGAGTTGAACCGATCGCTCTCCAGAGCCTGGCTCATTAGGATAACAAAGGGGGTCCTGCAAATGTGCCTTGGAAGGAAGGATTTCAGAGCAACAAGCAAGAGATCGTGAAGGATTAAAAAAGGTGGTGGGGGGATTCCTTTCTCATTGATTTTCCTGCCCACTCTTAGTTCACCTGAGGCTTTTCACCACTGTGCTTGATGTGGAAGAATCTGAGCTCACCAGCACCATCAGATAGCCCCCTAATTTCAGAAGCCTGCCCTCTCTTAGCCTGGATCATTTCAGGAGCTCTTTCATGGCAGCTCTAGTTCATGGAGCTTATTTGACCATAAGCAGCGTTGCTCAAAAACAAAAGGAGGGGAAAAATAAAGGTAGAACCAACAAAAACCAGCTCCTAGGCACAACTTGGGATTCGGAAATTTTTGAGGATGAACTGTGGTGAACACAGAGACACGGCCACCTCAGAAAGGAGAGAAAATTCACCCATTCCCCTCTGAAGTCCCAAAGCAAACTTGAGGACATTCATGCCAGCACCTGAACATGTCCAGGCCCAGAGATTCTGCTCTTACTGTTTGCAGCCTTGATACACACAAGGCGTCCATAGCAAAGAGGAAATAGACAGAAAAAAGGGATGTTTGGGGCAGAATTAGAAAAGACTCAGATGCCGTGTGTCCTGGTTTGGTGAGGGTCCCTTGTCCTGGTCCCCACTCCCCACCTCCAAACGCATGTGGTTAAATTGGAAGAACACCAAAGAGTGGTGACCAATGTTTAAAGGTCAAGAATTGCTCCTGCTTAAGGAACAGTTGGATAGATGAGCACAACAGTGCACAACGGGATAACTGGAATGGGGTGTGACCAAGTTTACAAAATCTGCAGTAGCAYGGAGATGTTTCCTGTAGGTCACAGGGCCCAGGTGTGACATAACTTTATGGTGCAGGGATAACGCTACTCTTTATATCCTCAAGCCTTTGTTTAATCTCTGCAAATAAAAAGTTTGGGATCTTTAATATCTTCCTAGGCAGTTTTACGGATTTCCCTGTGACTTCTGGGATGACAGAATGCTTAAACACCCCCACAGATGCCAGAGCCGGTGTGGGGTCTCAGAACTGTGCTCTTATACCTTTGCATCAGAGAGGAGTTGCACTGATGCCTGAAACTTGGTGGCCTCTTACAGACCAGAACGTAGAGCTACACTGCAAAAACCAGAGCCCAGAAGATCTGCATCTTCCTTATGGTGAGCAATGAAACATCCTTCTAGGATGGAYTGCTTTTTTCCCCAAACCACCCTTTACCAGGTGACCATGACTCTCGGGGCCAGAGACTGCAGGTTTGTTAGAGAAGTGATTCAGGCATTCAGGAGTCAGTTAAAGGTGGCCAAAGGATGCCCTGACCCTGTCTCACTGCCTGACCATCAGCCCAAAGTCACATTCAAGCACAAAAAAATTCCTGTCTGCTGTTGATAGGAACACCTTCAGCAAAGGTTCCATTTAGCTCCTTGTATAATTTAAGCAATACTGATTTGAGGCTAAAATAACCTGCTGATAGGTTTTACGGGATCTTGCTTTCCATCCAGAATTTAATAGAAACAGCTGCATTTATAATCTGAGGAAAGGCACTGAAGGATAACCAGTGCAACAGAAAGATGCCAGCACGTTTTCCAAACTCCCAAACAGCCTATCTGATAACAATAATAGTAGCCATAACAATAAAATATTATAATAGCTTGCAGAAAGCTTGCACAGTCGCATTAATTAATAATGCTGCTTTTGTCTATAAACCTCTCGAAATGCAGGTGGCTTAACAAGGGGAACCTCACCACAGTGTAACAAGATAAGTAGTAATAAGATCATTATTTTAAGAAGGTATTCATTTCCGTTTTCCCTACAGATAACAACATTTTATTAGGAGTTTGTTAGCATAAGGACATTCAGAATTAATTCTAGGTGCTCTGAAGGTTCTTTAAATCAACATGAAAGCAATATAACGTCTGAACTTTTGGCTAAAAACCAAACTGAGTCTTGGGAAATAGATGAAAGTCTTCAGTGTCATGAGAGTAGTCACAACAGAAACACAGATCAATCCACCAATCTTCTGAAAGAACACAACTGAATTATCTTGATTCCTGAAAACAATGGAAGGAACTTATTTCTCCTTTCAGATTTCAGAAAACAATGAAAATCATTCAATACAGAATACAATCATATTGTACAGTGCCATCTTAATCAGGAGCGACTGAAAATATCAGGGATGGAGTTTTTTTAAGACCCAAATTTTATATCAAAGAGTTCTTAAGATACGGATGGGACAGGCAGGCATCCGGAGGTCAATGGGGAACATCCAGCATGGTTTTGTGGGATTGGTTCAGGCAATTGAGTGCAAAGAGTTTGGTAAATACAGGTCTAAAAAAAAAAGTCTGCCCAATTTAAGAAATGTTAAAAAGGCATTTTAAAAGAGTGTAGCTTGTTCATTTTTGATCTTTGCCAGACATGAGAATAAGAAAATGACTATGCCAGAGCTCCTGTTCCCCCCTGTGTTCTGTCTGCAGCTGACCTTGCTGTACCGGGCAAGAACCTTTGTTCTCACCCATTTCTGCTCCAAGGTTTTGCTTGGAGCCAGAGGATTTTGGCTCTGAGGAGGATGTCTGCTGCCTTCCTCTTTGCTCTGCTGTGCATGGCATGCACTTGTCCACCCGGGCAGTGTGCTCTGCCCTCGCTATCAGAGCTTTTGTTTCCAGGATAGGAAATCAGCGCTTGTTGCAGCAGATATATTTCTGTACCACAAGCCTTGAAAAAACAAAGGACTCATTCACATGCAGAAGCTTCCAGCCTTGAAAAATGAGGAAATCAACAGAACTCGGCATCCGTCCGACCTCCCAGCAGAATTATTTCCCCCTGTGCCCACTGGGTTTTACACGATGCTCCTGAATGTCTTTAAAGAGCCTATTGAAATAACTATTTCCGAAATTCCTTTTATTTTCTAGCTGGACAGTCTCTATAGGAGGCTTTTTATAAAGCGCAAAGTGTAATTATAATGATTAATTTAAATAAACTCCAAACAATGCAGAATCTCACATGGTTTTCACAGAGCCCTGGCGTAAATGAATGCTGATGGAGTGACATGCATTTCTCTGCCTCCCTTGGTCACCTCAATTTTCCTATTTTGGTTAATATACCACTCAGGAAACCATTGTAGCACAGGTTCTGAGAGGAGAGACTCCAGAATTTCAAAGTGGAAGCAATCAGGAAGGAAAAGGGGTGAGCCCACTCGCTCCACTCACAGCGCCGGGAAGCGCAGATAGCCCTGGGCTCAGCTCCACCCAGCAAACATATGCACAGTCACTGGTGCCACCCACAGCGAGGTGACACTGACAGACACGGGCAGAGAGCTGTGTGTGCCGTGGGTGCACACGCAGACTCCAAGATGACCCAAGCAGGAGCTGTTGGCACAGCCCAGGGGTGTTTGCCAGTGCCTGCAGGGGTTGTGCRGGAACAGGGATGCCTTCCCAGCCCACTGCACGCCCACCCTGCTTTCTATAGCAGGTTTCAGCCCCCACAGCGATTTTGGACCTGCAGCAAAGCCATTAGCCCTTCACTCATCCTCACCCAGAAAATTCCTACTGAAGTGGAAACAGGGAGACTTCAGGCTCTTTACCATAATTTCCCCACAAGCATATGTCGTTTATTTTAACATCAGGCACTTGCTTCAGTCTTTGAATCTGGAAGGTATTATTTAAACCACTGAAAACCAGCATTTACAAACTGTATTTACCTGATAATTTTTGGTAGAATCTCCTTGAAAAAATAGGCTCAGCAATGTTTGGTGTCAGGTAGGAAAATCTTCCCTCATCTTCAATGAGTTAGGCCCGAGGTGTCCATGGACCCTCTCTCCTTTGTACAGCAGCTGGAGCTGTCAAATGAAAAGCTTTGACATCGCAGAAGCAACTCAGAGAAGTTAAGGGAAATATGAATTTCATCCTTTCCCAGTGTGTACTAAAATGGGAAGATATGGGACAGGAACAACACTTGAGATGATGTTAGCTTCAGGCAGGTCCTGATTGATGCCACACATCGGGGGGATGATGTTTTAAGGTCACCAGATATTGTTTATTAATTTACTGACTCCTGGTGGGAGAAGCCTGATGCGAACTGAAACTGGGCAAAGTTGGCTTTTTCCACAAACTGTACAAGAATGTGCTTCTGTTGTCATCGTGATCGGCCTATTACCATATCTGTAAGAAACTCTTGCTCACTGTGGGATAATTAAGTAAGTAAATGGACTGGAAGATAAACCTGTCAGTCAGAGCGGCACTGCAAACACCGAGCACCCTTCAGCTGGAGGTTCCCGAGCAGCAGCAGGCGCACGGAGCTGTGCCGCGGCTGRGAGCACCGTGGGCTGCCATCGGCCTGAGCAGGGCTGAAGGCTCCAGAGCCTTTGGCACCGCAGGGCCAGGAGCTTTCTTGGAGTCGGGTAAGGGAGTAACCTGTACACTCAGTCCAAGTCGAATACGCTACAAATTCGGATCCACAACTTTGTTTTCTGGCGTTGTTTGTCCCACCACCCAGCTGACCTGTTGAGGGAGGGTTTGTGTCCATCAAATGGCCTTGATCTTCTCAAGCAGGGGCTGTTCTGATAGACAGYGATGCAAGCAGCCCTGCCTGGGTAAACATCTACATGAGCACTCATGAAAACACTGCAAATCTCTCTGTGATGAATCCCAGCTGACCCCTCTACTGACTCCCCTGGAAGAACACTTCACCATCTGCAACCCCAAACCCACTCTCTTCCTGACACATGGAAGGCTGCTAGCACTCTTTGGGGTTTTTTTCTCCTGGTGAATGGTTGATTTATAACTACTTATAGAATCACTCTGCGCCCTAGTCTCAGTTTATGCTCTTTGCTGAGTCATAAACATAAATCAGAGTTGTGGGTGGATCCCTGTTTGTTATTAAAGCACCTTATGTTTCTCTAAGCCTCGCCAGAGGAAGCAGAAATTACTGGTAATACATTAAAGTTACAGTAGGTCTGCTGTTGGAGAATATAATACCCCCCCAGATTATTGCCACAGATTGGTGGTCATGTTGTTTTCTCATTGAATGGAAAAACAAATAAATTAGAAGTATTAAAAAAAAATTCTTGAAAATATATTCTAAGAGATTATTTACCGTGAAAAGCCAGACACGGGGGATGCAACCTCAATCAGAAATTCTGGTTATCAATAATTCAGTCAAATGTTCATATACATGATAAAGTTTTCTTTCACTCAAAGTTCCCAAAACATTGTGAATGCTCCAGATGAAGTCAAATAATGATAGAGGTGATTATGCAGTTTAATATCGATATACAAATCAACCCTCATTTTTAATCCCTGGCATCAAACTCAAGATGCGCAGAAAACAAACGTGAAATGAGGAAGATAAAAGGATGCTGATTTAGGAAATTAAAAAAAAAAAACCAACAAACCAAAAAGCAGCAGCAGCAGCAATTGCCACAATTCAAACAGCCTTACAAAGATTCCATCATTGCCATCTGGCTCCGCGGCTCCCAGGCTGCTTTGCTAACACTCCAGATAAACAAACATGTGGGCTGAGCTTTAGGGTGGCTGATCTTGGCCTTTCCAATAGTCAAAGGACTCAAAGTTTTGAACCGGAGTATCTGAGTCAAGAAAAGAAGTATCAATTTCCAGTCCTTACATCACATCCTACCAGAGCAGGCTGCCAGCTACCAGCTGGGAAGGGGGAAGGCTGTGCACAAAGGAGAAAACTGAAAAAATCACCAGAATTATCAGTGTCATTCCGTCAAGAATTTCTGCAATCAATACAGATATTCATGTCACTTCTCTTCATTTTTTAATTTCTACCCGTGCTCTATCTCACAGGGAAATGGGAATTTCTATGTGGGATCAAATCTCACAAAATCCCAAACCTGCCTGAGTGTCTCAGTCTCACACACAGCATGGTCTGCAGCACATTTGCAGTCTGTATATATTAAACAGGTTGGATTTCACAAGGACTAATAATGATTGGAAATAGATGCCTCTGAAAGATCTACAGAGAGATTTGCACATGTGGGCCCTGCACAAATGATCTGAACTCCCTCAAAATACAGTCAGGAGAAAAACTCATTGCAATATGAAATACCATTATGTAATTTTACATGAAAAGTTGTTTAAGTTCTTAAAGGATGTGAAAGCAAAATGTTTTTGGTTTCTGTTAAGAAGGAGCATAAAATGAGATTTGCAGAGTTTCTGAACAAACACGACATCAGCTGCTCATCCATTCTTGGAGAAACTACACAGGAGAAACAGAAAGGCTTCAGGTTGGGACACAGAAAATCATTGGAGCTGGGGAGAGGAGAATGGAAAGACTGGCACCACTCAGCTGAAAGGAGTTGAATGGGGAATGAAGAGATCCGGGTAGTCAAAGCACTGTCTGGCCCAGAGACCCTCCATTGGTGTGTCTTTGATCCTCTTCCATAGCTCCAAAACCAGTTTTAAGTTCCACCAGGTAACTTTCTACAAATGAGTGGCAGAGGTCCATAGCAGTGGGATGTCCCAGCTTCTCACTTCTCTGCCAGAGCATCTCAGCCCTCCATGGCACGGCCAGTCTGTCACCATGGCAGAGGACATTGGTGCCAGCTCCGCAGAGGGAGTACTGGAGGGGGCAGGGGGCACAGCAGCAGCACAGCTGGTCTCCCCTGTGCAAAGGTTTGGTCCAGGGGAACTGCCTTTTCCACACACTCACCAGCAAGGTCTTCAGCTCAGCTATCACTGTGAGGCTGCTCTGTTTGGACAAAGAGCTGTAAAGCTTAGTGGGTGCACGAGGATCTGTAGGTTATCTATAATTTCACTTCTTCATCCTTTAGACACCACAGAAATGGCAGAGAGCTAAGGATATAATCTGAAACAAATGTAATTTTAAAAGAATTATCCTGGTTTTTAGGCTGGAAGGGAGAGATAAGGAAAATGATACGGGCCCTGTTGCACCAAATGCTTTTGGAAGTGTCCAGAATTAGGGACTTTCTGTACTCATCAAGGCTTTGGCCCAAGACTTTCTGTACATCACAAGCACAGATCAGTGCTGTATTACAAACAAAAAGCCAGACTTCCTTTGTACTCCCAACAACTGATCAAGACAGAAAGAGCAGCACACAAACACCCTGTCACCTGGCACACCACAAAGTTTGCAACCCATTGTAACAACAGCTGCAATTAGAGCCAGTGGGAATCAGAAGAGAGCAGATCATTAGCGAGAAAGAAAAAGAACAGAGCTGAGGAGCTTCAGTCACAAAAGAAAAAAAAAAGAGGTAATGAAATTTTTTTTCAGGAATATAAAGATGCAGTAATAGCTGTAGGAATCTTATATATCTATGTATACTTGCTTGGGAGGCAGTCTAGGACTATTGGGCAACTGCACTGAGTCATGTTACTCAAGCAACCTGAGCTCCTGTTGAGCTCTGCAGAAGCAGCACAATCAGCCTACTGCATCCTGTCACCTTGCCCACAGAAAGCTCTGATCATCCCAATCAGCTATTAATGGCCAGTGATATGGGAAAAGGAACATTTATCCCATCTGAGAGATTGGCAGTGGAATCAATTTGCCTGAACTCACAGAACCCACAAGAGGGCTGGGACTGTCTCTGCCACAGGAACTACAGGAAAGTCCCCAAGCATGAAAACCTCGTGTACTTGTCCCCTGCCCACGTCTCGTAGGAAAGCCCCCAAGAGCTATTGCCATCTGTAGCAGCGTGATGACAAGTGGTACACTGCCTAAAACGACACAGGGAACCACAGACATTTGGAAGTGATTCAGGTGAACATGGTGCTGCTTTGTGAAATGAATAATATGCCAGGGATTGATTTGTGAGACTCGCTGCTAGCAAAGCTCTGGCTTCCTCCGGGCACTGTGCAACCAGCCCTCGTGATGAAAAGGCAGGTCTCATTCTGCTTGGAGCTCGCTGGCATGCTGTAACTCCAGGACTGGGGGTAAACAGYGAGACAATGTGGAATGCAAAGACCTGGTGACCTAATTCGTTAATTACAGGCTGCTTTCAGCTATTTGGTTCTGCTTTGCTATGTGCATCTCACGGGCTCTCTCCTACATACATCTCTCTTTTCCTCCTTCCTGCCTAGAAAGAGAAGCTATTTAGACTTCCTATCTAATGTGATGATATCATATTTATTTATAAATGCTCATCCTTGAAATAAAAGGATAGAGATGATGGTGAATGCTATGCATTTCAATTCCTGGCCCAGGGTTTGTGCTGCAGCCTCAGGAGTTTAGCTGGCCCCTGCTTCTCAGTCCTTTGGATGGTGAGCCACAGGTGCTGGGAGAGCCATCCCTCTCCGGCTGCATCCACAAAGCCATCCTGCCTCCTCCAGCTTTTGCAATGGAGCGTTTTCCCCCCAGAGTTGTGATTATGAAATGTCACCGTGGAAACAGTTGGAATATAATATGTGCTCGCTTGCTTTCCCCCACCCTCCCTCCCTCCCCTCCCACCAACCTCCTCACTTTCTGAAGTTATGTTTGCTGTACAAGAAAAACCCTTCTTGCTCTCTTCCTCGCCCCCCCAAACCTGCAAAGGGGAGTGTGTGCACCTCACAGTTACCCCCCAAAATATCCCTATTCATTACCAGCTCCTTGGTACCTTGTGGCAAGGCAAAACCTACCAAACTCACCTGACTGTTACTGCAGCTACCAGGACTTCCTGCCTTCCTCTGTCAAACAATAACTTCTGTAAGATGGCATTATAAAGAGGCTTTGAGCCAGTAGGATCCTCGGCTGCTGTTGCTATAACTGTCACTGCAAGAAAGGCATAATTCCCCATCACACACCTCTGCTGTCCCCTCTGCGCTGTGTCCTGTTCCCATTAGTGCTATAATGAGCGTACAACACGGACACACATCTTGGTTTTCTTTCTGGTGTCCCACCACCCAGAGGCAGGTCTTTAGATGATGAGTTCTTTGTGCTCTGCCTATGTTAATAAAGCACGATTTCCCCCTAATCATGATTTCCTCCACGATTCTCATCAGCATCACAAAAGGTCAGAGCTGTCCACCCGGGAGTGGAAAGGTCAGTTCACTCTGGATCTGACACGTGGTATCTCGTAGCTCCTGGAATATAATCAGCTCACTTCATATTTATTTTGTGTGACTGCAGCACTGTAAAAGAGTGGGGGCTGTTCCAGAGAAATCTTCAGTCTCTTGTAATGAATGTGCAAGCAACCCCAAGGGAAAATATGAACTCAAGAAAGTGATGCTGAACAGACCTCTCTCTCTGGCAGAGAATGCTGGTTTCGTTCTCAGAAATCACATCAGGGATTTAGATACCCATTGGTATTTGTTAATTTTTATTTAGATGCCCATTGGTATTTGTTAATTTTAATTAATGGGAATTGCACTTAAAAATCCCCCAAGCAGTTTTGATAATTTCAGGCAACAGGGCTTTGAGGACTGCAGAGATGGTGGGACCCTTTCCCATGCCCTACTCATTAGAAATGGTCCAAAGATACTTTCCACAGTCAGGTGTACGTGTACAACAAGACAATGGGGGGAATCAACAAATTCTCCAATTCTGGAGAAGCTTTGAGCTTCCACTGTGAGGTTCATGCACACACTGTTCCYTCAGTAGTTTCACAGCCAGGTGATCCTGTCAGGGGTGGGAAGGGGACACAAAAAGTGACTTCTGCCCTGGGAGAGATGGGAAGCCAGGCAGGAGCTCCCCTCATTGCTGACCTGACTGGCCCTGAAGGAAGGCAAGGGGACATGCCTTGGTGKCTTGACCAGGTGGAGTGTATGACCTTGTTACATCCAACAGGGCCTTCCAGGTAACYGTAAAAGATTCCTGCTGGGAGTGGGACTCCCAAGAGTTCTCTGGGGTGATGCTTTTCAGTACAATGCTCAGCTTCTATTTTTCCCCCTATGGCAGCTGACTGGTCAGTAATATGGAGACGGGGATGCACCCTGTGACCCCAAAGAAGGTGTTTCCTGATCCTCACGCAAGCCATAGCCTTCCCATGAAGTGGCTTGCAGTCACTGCCATCCCCAGTGCTGTCTCACCAGCAGCCCCATCCACAGAGCAACGTAAACTGCTCTGACAGCACTTTGCCATAAGATTAGCTCAAGGGAAAAAAAAAAAAAAGTAGGTCTTTTGGGTGGCCTACACCTGTATCTGCAACCTGGACACATTTCTTCAGCTGCCTTGTTCCTTTAACGACGATCCAGGAGCAGGCACAGGAAATCCCTGAGACGCGCTAATGGCCACCCCTCCCACCCCGGCCTCCAGATAAGCAATTCCAATCGGCAGCGCCTGGCATCAGAATTGTAAATTCTCCACCGTGCGACCGCCTCCCGCAACTCCCCGGCTCACCGGGTGGAGAGGAATCGCAGACTCTTCGATTTAAACACGGCTGCTATTTCTGACGTGCTTTCAATTATCTGCCAAAGTAACCGGATCGCTCACATCCCCTCGCCCTCCTCRCTGATCCCTGTGCTGATAACAACCCTCGGCAGCACAACACCTTTCACACAGGGAAAAACCACTCATCTCCTTCCCCCCCTCGGCTCTTCCGAGCAGCTGCCATGGGAAGAGCCGGAGTGCCAAGGTATCCCTGGCAGCGAACAGTGCTCACCCTCCCACCTGCTGCTACAGAGTCCCTGAAAAGTTACCCAGTAGGGCAAAGCCACTTCCCCACAAAACATTTTTCACATATCCCGTGYCCCTTTTGGAGAGGAATTCGGGACATCTGCTGTTTTAACCCTGATTAAATTCAGACTTTTTTCTTTACCTCTGACAAATCACTGTCCCCGCTTTCTAGACCATTCTCACCCAACATCAAAGCAGTGCAGGTGATGAGGGAATCTGGCCTGTTCATACCTGGGCACCAGTTAATTGTGAGGCTCTCAGACAAGCCTGTAACCCGAGGCAAGGTGAGGTAGGAGTGGGCGGCTCCACCCCGGCATTGCTGCCGTCTGTAGATTTTACACTCGTTCCTAAGTCTGTCCATCAAAACAGGCCACCCCACTTGCTCCCATCCACTTCCACCCACGGTTTTCCTGCTTCAAGTGGTGAGTCGAGATAGGGTATTGGTGTGTATTCACTGGCTAACCTCACTGTTTCAGGCTTCAACTTCCAGAAAATACTGCTTTGTACATTATTTCCACCCCTGTTCATTTATGATCCCCCCCCAAGATGATCACGAACAGGAGCGTGTCTGCAGAGCACTGCATCCAAACAACTTGACATCCACGGTAGAAGCAGAGAAAGCACTTCAGACAGTCATTTGCACAAAGCCATGCATCAGCTTAGTGTGAAAAGGCACAAATCTGCTTGTCTCCAACCTACAGCACTGCTTTTGCTCACAAGGGTTCTTTAAAACCACTTCAGGGTGCAATAAACAAACAAAAACTGTAATATCTTACGAGTCTCCATTTGCACTGTGTGTGGGGGTAAAGTGCTGCAAGACCTAAGACACGGCATTTTATATAGCTGGTAAAAGAATAAAGATGCCTTTGACAGCAAATTACAACCTTTCACTGAAAAATCCTCTCAGAAAATTGGTGTTTTCTGCCTGTCTGCATTTCATAGAAAATAATTTTCTTCCTAGTGTTTCCTTTCTATAGGTTTGGAAATCTAAAAACCCTCTGGCTAAAAATCTGAAAAAGAGATGGGTGGGGAGGGGTACAGACAAAAATATTTGATTTGCCATTTTTCACTGAAAAGCCAACAGCTTCTCCAGCACGTCTACCACATGATCTTGCAGGCAGATTTGAGGTTCTCCATGAGATGCACAAACAGAACTGACATTATGGAGATCAGCATCAGTGTTTTCTCCTTCATGAGGCTCTGCTTTGTACAGTGTTGTGGATTACAGCTTAAAGTGAAGCCTGTGCTGAAAAACAAAAAAAGCCCTTGGTCCCAAAATCCACAGGAACAAGGCTTTTAATCAAACCACAAAGGGAAAGAGTAGCTTAAGCAGAAATGTGCAAGGCTGGATACACTTTGGGAGTGAGCATTACCTAGCAGGCATTTATAAGAGTGGTGGGAGTGTGATCACACCATTTCCATCCCCCTTCCCATGACTGAAATCCATCCCGAGGAATCCCTGCTCCAGGTGTGGCTGTTTGCAGCCAGACCCCAAGGTGAGCTGGGTGTCCAGGCTGGTCCCCACCGTCCCCACCACACGCGGAGCACGGGAGCCTTCGTGGGGTGCAGAAAGCAGCATCCAAGTAGTCCTGTAACCATGACAACATTCAGGATCAAAAATACACACGTTTCAACTCCTTGTAGTAAAAAGGAAATATCAATAAAGGATGGAAGCCACTTTCTGCACATTTCCACGTTCCTAACAAGAAAGTCTTTGGGAATATCCTGGCTCTTTGGTATATGAAAATAAAGGAGGCAGAGTCCACATCCAGTACTGACTGCTTCAGGGTTGGTTACTCCTGCACTCTTTTTTTCTAGTTTAAATGAAGTATCTGAATTTCTTTAGCTCCTTTGCATTTTAATGTTCATCTTAAAGCCTCAGATAAAAAAAGGAAAGAGGAAAAAACCAACCTTTTTCTTTGCACCCCCCCTCTTCCTCCTGAAGTGAAACACTCTGTGAGGAGTGACAGTCATTTTCCTGAGCACACAATGACTGGGATTTGAATGTCAGCCCTGCACGCATGATTCCATGCAGGATTCACTTTTTACGTTCCCCAGCTGCAAAAGAAGTTGTACAGTTCCATCGGTTTGCCATGCTGATGCTAATAAACCCCCTCCAAGTTGCTATGGCAACGAGGCTAATTAGAAATGGGCTAATGTTGGGGTTGATCCTTTCAAATTTCTCTAATCTAGGCTGCAATGAGGTGGGTAAAGGGTTAAAGGGCTCGGAACTTCCTGCTTTAAGAGAAAATAGGAAAGAGAAGGGTCAGCTGCTGCTCCTTGTGAAATAGGACCTGACTCTTTGGGCATTTACACCAAATGTTCTTGCATGGGCTCTACCTGGTTTGGAGAACCATGCAAGAGTGCCAGAAGAGAGCTCTCCAATCTGGGAGTAAATTCCAGCTCAGTTGTCTGAGCAGAGCCATAGCACAGCCAATAGTTGGGGATGCCCAGCATCATCTTCATTTGAAAGGTCTACAAATCAGTCTGGAATAAAACCATCCTTTTTCTCCTGCTACCACTTCTCATAACAGCAAAGAAAAGGATCCTCACTGAGAAACTCCACAGGGAAAATATTTGTATGAGGGGGAGAAGAGCACAGGAGTTCACTCAAATGCCTGTCAGCCTGGAAGGGCTTGGGAGGGCCTTTCAAAGGGCTTTGTTTAGAGGGTCCTGTCGAGTGCTGCTGCTCTGTCTTTAACAACAGCAGGAGCCTCACATCCCACTCGAGGAGATGGCAGAGTTATTAGGGCTTTCCTCCTCACTTCTGGCTTTGCATTAGTCAGGATCAGGAGAGCAGACAAGGGTGAAATGGGCAGAGAACAGAGAGCTAATCACTGTAAGGATGCCTTTAATGAACTTGTCCTGAACGAGGCTGACACGAAGTGAAAAGATTGGGAAGAAAGGTCTGACCAGCCAATACCTTTTGCAGGTCTAATCCTGCGGGTCTAATCCTTCTGCTGGGCTTTGCCAAGGCTGGCACTGTGCCTCCAGCTTTGTGCAGGACTGTGGGCAGGACCTGGTGCTCACCTTACCAACTCACAAAACATCAAGGCTTTTTATCAGCATTGCATAAGGATGCTGCAAAGATAAATTCAGAACTGGTGGTGGCTGGAGCTAAATAAATAGAGACTTTGCACCTATTACTCCTATTCTCGTCAGGCTTTTAGACAAGATTCAAATTGTAGTACTGCCAGTTCTGTGCTCTTTTGAACAACTAGAGAATGTGCTGAGGTCTGATTTCCTTTTAAAACATGTTTTAAAGAAGGAAACCAGTGAAATTACAGCTCATGTTTCGTGTAAAGGTACTGAAACTTTAGGTAAGGAAAATACATAGTTTTTAAGTGTATCTTTTGAAAGGCAGAGATTACAGTTTTATAGCAGAACCTCTTTCTTCACAAGCAGAGCTATTATTGCTATAAATGCCAGTAGAATTTCAGAGGAGTTGTAGCAAATGCCTCAAAATATACATTTAAGTCCCATTCTACCTCCCAACAGGGTCCATGCCAGGTTTGCACCTGATGGGAGAAGCAGCAGGTTGGTTTGGTGCATGCAACAGGGACCTGCAGATCTACACTCTTCACACAGAGGTGAAGGTGCTGTGCTGTGGTCTTTTTCTGACCAAAGAGAGAAACTGAGAGAGTTCCAGCACGTTAAAACGGGACTGAAGAGAGATGGCTTTTCCACAGTTTGGGCAGAAATTAACAAGCTCATTTCCAAACTAAAATTACAAGTAAAACATGCAGCGCAGCCTCTGAATGGGGCTCAGATGGGGGAGGGTAGTGGATCACAGTCAAGCAAACACATCTGAAGGTGCCACCAGCCCTCAGCCAGATCATGAGCATAGGCTTAATCTGTTGCAATGTGAAATGAAATGGATTCACTTACAGCACTGCTGAAGAAGGGCTAGAAGTGAGCAGACAGTAATTTTTCATAGCTGAGCTGAAGGCACTGCAGCTTCTTGAAAASCTGTGACCCCGGTGCTTGGCAGCACAGGCACCCACTGAGAGAGCTAGAACTGAACTTTCTGTTGTGCTGCTCCATAGCATCTCAGTCAGGTCTCTTTTCTCCCTTCCTTTCCCACTCTTTCTGTCATTTTATGATGACATAGGAGAAGTAGCCATCTCCTGCAGAGTGCTCTACAAACCCTAGCAGCTTGGGGCCTCTAGGTGCTACTGTTATACAAATAATAAATAAAGGACCTGAGTTTCTCGGTGACACAGAAGCTTGAAACAGTGAGTTGAACCTAATTTCCCCCATTACAGAAATGTATTGCCTGCAGTATGGCTCCTGTCCCCTTTCTCCAGCACTGCTTTCCAACGCACTCCCAGGCAGTGGGAGAAGCCAGGCAGGCAGGACCTCTCCCACCCAGGAGTGATGCAGCAAGATGTGTGCTGCTGCAGCTGGAAACATCCAGAGAAATGATTCAAAACCCAAAGTCCTGAGCTATGCCTGTTACTGAACATCCTTTAGGGCTTATTGTTCTAGTGAGCCTGCTGTGACTGGATCTTTGGGAATGTTAGATTCTCACTGAGATGTGACAGGATCTGTAGAAATTGTGAAGCCTTCAAGCTGCAGCTCAAGTCTGACAGGAACCTTTGGCCCCTTCACACTTGCTGAAGCTGTGTAGGTCATTGTGGGGTGGTTTTTGTGCTGGGCCTCTGAACTGCTGGTTCTTGCCATGGAGAACCCCAGAGAGAGGCTGCTGAGTGTGAACACAGTGAACARTGTGAACAGTGAACACAGGAGCAGAGCAACAAACCCGAGATTTGGCTCCTGAACAGGAAATTCCTGAGCACAAGCACTACCTTGACCAGTGATTCCTCCTCCCTCTCCCCACTTTGAATCCARGCAGGAGGAGAGGCTTCTGTAATATTTTAGGCAGACCACTAAGGTGGCTAAATCAGGGCCTTTTCCACAGCCAAGAAAAAGCAAAGAGCAAATCAAAGCTGTGGTCCAGACTGCCATAGCTGAAGCTTGATGCACAGTATCAAGAAATGTAAATATGTCTTTCCCTGCTAAGAGATAATGAGAGGCAGACYCAACCCTTTGAGTATTTCTAAAGGCAGCACAGGCAGGGCTCTGGCTGCAGGCAGCAGCCCTGGCTCCCTTTCTGCATCCAAGGGGAAAAGGAAGGTAACAAAAAATTTTCAGCCTTGTGCCTCTGCAGCAGCCAAGGGTGGTGAGGAATGCAGAGCAGCTTGGACASGGAACAACCTCAGCACCCTCCTGCCCTGCTTGGGCAAAAATAGGCCGCAGGAGGGATAGCCTGCTACCATCAGGTGCTATTTTGGGTCAGGGGGCACTTCCCTGGTAAAACAACCTTGGATACCCACTTTGTGCAGAATGAAATGTGAAGAAATATGAATTTAAAGCATAAAAACTATTTGACTACTAAGAGTCAGCCTATTTTCAGGCTTAGGGGAAACTCCGACATCTCTGTAGTTACCTGTGACTCAAGGGTTAAGAACAATCTATGATAATAGTCACATTTTAAAATGTGATTTAAAATAGCCCTTCATTTTCTGCTCCTGTCAACAGGCTATTTTGTTTCCTTCCCGGCAGGTATAGTTTGCATGTGAAATTGAAAGCAGAATTGCTTGGAAAAAAAAATAATGACAAGGGTTGCCAACGCTGAGCCACAGCACTCTGTCCRCTCGGGAACAGTGTGCTCCTGCCAGGCTGTGCTCTCCCAGGGCCTCTGTCAGCTGATGTGGCACCTGATGAATGTGAGAGATTAATGTCCCCTGCCCGGGGACAGAGCGAGCATCGGGAGCCTCATTTAGAATTCCCAGTGTCTGCTCGTTCCCCCAGCGTGTCTCCTCGCTTCTAATGGTCTGTGTTCTCAGAAGAGGCTCCGGTGTCACGGGACAAAGGGCTGATATCAGGGACAGGCAGCAGAACCTAAAGAACTGGTGGATGTGACCTATCATTTCTAAAGGAAACTACAAGGAGGCATCCCCGAGCCGTGACTCCATCTCCTGCTGCCTCCAGGAYGTGGCCTTTCTCCTCCTGGGCGAGATGGAAGGTCCTGGGGGTAGTTTTGCTGCCTGCAGTGCCTTGCACAGCACCTCAGAGCCTTGGATGCTGTGCCCTGCAGAGCAAACCCCATCCCCGCTGGAAAGGAGAGCACCACCCCAGGCATCAGCAAGGAACTATTCTCCCCCAGCAACTCCTGCACTACAACACAATGCCTGGCAGTAGAAAGAATCTTTGGAAAGGCAGCCAGTATTTACCAAGAGATTACAGTGCTGCCAACTGATTTGCTGTATGTCTGTGCCTACACCAGGCATATGGATATCAATATTCAGCCACACGAGCTTCGGGAGCCAGCTCTGGCAGGGAAGACAAGAATTAAGTGACAGGCTCTTCCACCTCAGCCCAACTGCATGGGACATGGGAATACTGGCACAAGGCAGCTTGTTTTCAGTAAGCCAGAGCACGAGTGACTGAAAAAGACTTTGACACACTGCTTTCCTAATGCTTTTGGTCGGGCGTGTTTTAAAAAGTTGGCTCAGGGCTCCAGGCTCTCTTTCTCTCTCTGTCTGCCATTGGAATCAACAATTATAATCTCTCATGAGTCTGTTGCTATTAAAGATTAAAAAGGTTGATTTTGAAATCTATGGATTTCTTAAGGCAATGGAGAGCAGAGGCTGTGCTGGAGCTCCAGGTTTTTGCTGCTTGGGCTCTTTGCTGGATTTAGTGGTTGTTCTCTGCCCTGTGCAGTGCACAGTGAGACACAGGAACAGAGACACCTCACAGCCCTGCTGGGCTGCACTTGGTCCTSCCTTTCCTGCAGATGTTCTTGACACAAACCCAACCTCATTAGGTGTTTCTGTAGGAGGCAGATTCCCTCTGCCAGGGTTCCTTATCTGCCATCAGCCATGGTGTTAATTGGGGCACTGGGTCAAAACTCCCAAATTTGGTCCACTTGGAATAAAAACCTCTTGGCCTGTCATCTGATTCTCTCCCTCTTTCTGTTGTGTTTGCCTTTGGGAAATCCACTATGAGACTCAAAAGTGTATTAAGACAAGCTGCAACTACTGGATATAATGTTGTCTTTGACTAATAAATGTATTACTTGTGTATTTTTATGGGGTGTGATGACATAACTTAGCCCGGGATCATAATTTTTTATAATCTCCTGTTAAACTAACAAAGACAGCCAACAAAGGCTTTTTCTTGCCTGAAATTCCCTCTTTGCCTAAGAATATGTCCCATCATATAGGATTTATTTTGCACTCCTTGCAGCCTAATGGGTCCATTTGGTACAATGCTGCAGTAGTTAACAATCATTTATGCCAACTTGTTACCCATTATATTCCAAGAAAAACTTGCAGCTGGTACAAATATCACCCTGCAACATCAATTCCCAGCTCAGCATCTCAGTCTTTCCCCCTTTTCATGCTATGGATGGGCAATGCTGGAAGTGGATAATCCAGAGGTTTCTGGGAGGAAGGTTCCTGTCAGGTTCCTGAAATGCATCTCATGCCCTGTATGGGAAACTTCCTTCCTTCACAGGGGAGGGGACATGGTACCATCTAAAGTCTTCTGGGTTGAGAGTTGCTACTGCAACYTTGCACCTACTCTGGCCCAGTATAACCAGAATATTTTCAGAACTTGAAATTAAAACAGACTTTTAAAAAAAAGTTATTTTTGCTTTCACTCCCAATATTATGTAAACTCTTTCCATCCCTTCTCATACAGCCCCATCTGCAACAATAAATAACACAAGCCATGTTTCAGGACTATCAACACTCCTGCTAAATCCAAGCACATTTTTGCCACTAATGTAAATCCGCAGGACTAAAACAAGTGGAGCAGTCTTAATCCACATGCCTTACAAGCAAAAGACCCTGGAAAATGGGAAAATTCAGATTTTGCAAATGGAAAATACGGAGTGATGTAAGATGGGCTGCTGTGACTATGCCAATTTTAAGATACAATATTAAAAAAATTACCTCCCCCAACACTTCCAAAAGACTTATGAATACTTGGAAATGTAGTTTACAATGTCTTTTAATGTATTTTTTCTCATAAGCTCTGAAGGAATAAGCAAAAAATAGCCAGAGCCTTTTAATGTATTTTTTCTATAAGTTACCTACTGTTACATAAAAAATTATTTGTGATTTAAGAATGTCACCGTTACACTGTGACAGGGAAGGGCTGCATTAGACATCTTCAAACTGAGGTCTGAAAGACCTAGCTGAAGCAGAAGGGACAAAGAAAGGAAGAGAAAAGCTTTCAAACCAGATGTTTGCTTTGAAATCTCATGTTGATCTTCAAATTATCCCACTTTCATTCAGGAAATTGTAGAGGATTAGAGTGCACTTYGCTGAAGCTGGAAATTTCACAAGAACTTGGGTGGCACTGACAAGTCTTTTCAGGAGTAAAGCAGCCTCATCTTTTGTGTTTGAGCACTGAGGAGGAGTCTGGGCACTTTCCACCATTGCTGGAACACTCAGCATCAGGCAGCAGCGTGTGCTGCCCACGCTGCTCACACCACCCAGCCTGACCCTGGGGATTGGAGCTCCTGCTCTCTGTCTGCTTGGTAGACTGCACAGGAGGGCACCAACCAGTCAAACGACTGCATTGATCGAGTCTAAGTGATTTTACTGGGATTCTTCAAGGAGAAAGCAGCTTTTTCTATGGCCCAGGTGATGTAAGTCGATGGCACCCCATAGACTCTATCTGTTTACTACTTGTTTGTCGGAAGGAAAGGAATTTTATTATCTTTTTAAACCATCAAGTTAATGTTCTTTATTTTTAAGGCCACAGTTTTGTATGGCTTACTACTGGAAAGTAGATAGGCTTGAATTTCTAAATTAGTGACAGTAACACTGCGTGTACCAATGGTTTGCAATAATGCTTCGTGAGGGTTCCCTTGGACTCCATAAGGTAGSTATTGTTGATTAAATAGTGATTGTTTCAAAAAGCATATTAACTGAGGATTTATGRGCAAATAAACAGCAGTGTAATTTATGAAAAATCATTACACAGTTGCTATGTCACAACTATTTTTCAATAATCAATTATTACTTCTAAGATGTAACACCTGAATACAACGAGTCCAGAACTGTTAATTTCAGAGTGCTGTCATTTAAACCACGGAAAACTTGTTWTTTTAAGCATGAATCCTTTGCACTCTGTTGCAGGATTTTGCTGGTTGGTTGTTTACCACTGGTGAGGGAATAGGTCGCTGCAGAGGTTGATAGGAGCTGCGGATCCTTTCTCCCATGTTATGACTCACAAAAATTGTCAAACAGAGCCCACTGCAGAGGGAAGGCTCCCGGCTGCAGAGGCTCGTGCCAGGTCCTGGGTACAAACCATTAACAATCCCACCCTCCTGGTGCTGCTCAGGCTCTGAAGTCCCTTCAATTCACTTTGACCTCCTCTACACCCAGAGAGGGAGGAGAGCTGAAGGAGCAGAGAAAGACAAACCTCTTCACAACAATATTTGTCTAAAAGGGAGTTGAGAGGGCAAATGGGGCTGAAAAGCAGCAGGAAAAAGCCAACTGTGCCCTGTTGGATAGAGCCAAGGTCAGAACTGACAGAGTGAGGCTGAGATCTGTCACACAGGGGAAAGCAAAGAGTAGAAATTTCCCTGACATGGGAGTAAACAGAGGACACAAATAGACAAACCAAGGACATTGCACGGAAAGTATGAGGTTTAAGTAAAGATAACACAAAGTGTGAGTCAAAATTGTCTCATGACGAGCAAAAAGAGCTGAACATGGAGACAAGGCCTTGAAGTTGACTTAAGATGTCAAATGTCTCTGGGAGCAGTAGATGAGAAACTCTTATGCCAGAAGAGTAATACAACTGCTTTATAAAATGACTAGCCTGGGAACATGGGCATCCCAGAAGCCTATCAAGGGAGTTTGCTTCCATGTATTGCCTCTATAGAAACAAAGAATGAAAGCATGTTTTGCCACCAAGAGGCCTGTTAGTGTCATCTCAGTAACATTCCAGGCTCCAAAACAAACTCCAAAGGAAATTGTTCTTATGGTCACAGGCTTAATTGGAAAATAGGTTGATAACCAATGTGGATTTACCAAGGGTGTCTCACACCAACCTAACCTGACACAATTCACCATTTCCCCAATACCAATTTCAGACCTGGAGAGAAGAAAAAGGCTGACATGCAACTTCTYTGGACTTTGAGAAGTTAAAATGAAGTCAGATACCCACAGGGTTTAAGATTTTCCTTCTAATGCTTCCAGAATGCAAAGCTGTCTGCTGTCAAATACTGATTTTCACTGCACATGTATCTATTTCTATAACAGATAACCAGGAAAATACAGGGAGGAGAGAAGGTGCTCCGCTACTGTGCAATGTATTTTGGATCCATGCATGTGAAATGTATTCATTTATCAGACTTTCTTCTTGAACAGGTCAATGCTTTCTTTATCAGGGATTTATTTGGACAGGCCTTTGATACATTTCTCAGACTTTTTCAACCRGTAAGCCAAAACCCTTTACTTTTAACGGATTAGCCTCTTCCACTGTCCTGCTTTTCTGGGAGTGTTTTTGGTTTTACTGCTTTTCCCGGTGTTTTCCTTGGTTTGGCTCTACATGGTGATGTATATGACAGCTATCCTGGGCCTTCTGTCTACCCCCAGCAGCCCTTCGCAAGCCTGGCTGAGAACAGTCCCTCTCCCACTGCAGGGGGGAGAGGCAGCCAGATGGGCACATCCTCACCAAGGTCTTTGATCTTCCAGCAGTGGCTGGTTCTGATTTGCCTCACATTTGTAAAAGGCTTTTCCCCCCCAAAACCTGCATTTTAACAACATGGTAGTGGTAAAATTTCAGGGGAAATGGGTGGGAATTGCAACAACTTTCTGATTTCAGCAGCAGGTCAGCTTGTACCCAGGGATTCACAGGCTCTGCACCTCGTTTGTGCTCAGAGAAGAATTTTGGACCAAATTGTTACATGAACAAATTCAGCAAATGCTCATATCAGGGCCTGACACAAACAGGACAGTGTTTAAATCCAAGAGGTGGCAAAAGGGCATCAGCTTTTTCTAGCCAACATCTATTAATGCCATAACTTCTGCACTGGTTATTGCACAGTAATATCAGGATGGCTGCACTGAGCATCATGCAAGGAATCTCATCTCAAAATTGGTTTGTCCCTAGTTTAGTGACAATTAGTACTGGCTGCTTCTGGCAATTATTTCTCAGGTAGTATCAGACAGTGGGTGCTCATATGGAATCTGTGCATCCACAGTGACCACAACAACAGCAAACCCAAGAAAAAGTCAAATTTGGTCTCTAATCCAAATGGACCTTCCTTTGTGGTTACTGCACTTCTCTGATCTCTTAGTAAAACCCTACTTTACCTTGTAAGCCGAGAAGTGAAATTTTACCATATCTGAGCTTTGCCATATCCCAGAGCTTCCAGGGGGAGATTAAATGCTGAATACCCACTGTCTGAGCTTAGCCTACAGCTATTTGCATGATCACATAGCAGTCATGGTGTAAATGCCTGGAGAGGAACTGAAATGTGCAGCTCTAGATTTGGGCTATCGCAGGGGCTCTGATCTGAAATCCCAGCTTATCCTCTAATCTGTTATTGCAGTGTTCATGAAGGTACATTCACACTATCTTTCATCTCAAATAGGCTAAGACTTTCTACAAAATAATGTGTGCATTAGAGAAACATGATTACTTAAAGTACAAGTAATGGTCAGCTAGTTCTTCACACAGCAACCATTTAATGGTGCTGAGTAGCTTTACCCGAGGCTGATGGACACGAGTTGGCACTTTACTCTCAAACACGTAATGGATTGTCTCATTGAAGGGCTATATAACCTAACACCTCGTTTTTAAAATGGGCTATAGAAGCCTGTCCAATGTTCTCTACACAAAGTGTAGAAAATTAGAGGACTGAAAAAGAGAAATGGAGTGGGAAAAATTTGTGGGAACACAACATTAGCAAAGAAGTTGGGATCCCTATTGGCTTGTCTGTCCCTGAGAGGCAGCTGGGGCACAGTGTGGACATGGGACCACAGAACCCTGGCAGAGGTGTGTGCTTTCCTATTTTCCTTTTCTTTTTTTAACCCCAAGAAAAGAGACTTGCCAGGAGACAAAGAGCCCAGTGAGAAGCTCTCCAGCCCAAGCTCAAACCAAAAGACAAGCAACCAGGAGGGCAAGATGTCCATAGGCTTTCCAGCAGGAAAGGGAGCACACGGGATCAACTCTGGGTGATGCAATCCCCAGCACTGTTCTGTTATTGGCTCATGTGATCCCTGGTCCATCTTCTTCCTCTCAATAACCAGCTCTAAAACTTGAGGTATGTCCCACCATTCTCATCAGGGATGGAAAACGGGGGATTTTCAGAAGGCAGCATTAAGGGTTYGTTGCAATGCAGCTACACAAAACCTCAAGTGTAATCCAGGCAGACAATTTCCTCCTTATCTTTGGAACGAGGGAAAAAAACCAGGAAAGGAGATGGGAGAAGAAAAAAGTCACAGGAAAGGAAATAGCAAAAAATTTCACTGCCTGAAAATAGCTTTTTTCATTTTTCCCCCCTAGATTTGAATTTAAAAAGAAAACATCKTCTCAAAATTATTATGATTTGGGGAGTACTTTAATAATTTACAGAAGAAATAAGATAAGAAAGGAAAAATAATTAAATACCTATTCTTTTTTGACAGTTACTTTACAAAGCATCTCAGCTACAGTCACTCACAGTGGGCTCTTATAGATTAAAAAACCCTGTGTGAAAGGTGAAACAAATTGCAGCAATAATGCAGGCCCAGAARGAATTTCAAAAAGGAAAAAAAAGGAGAAAAGTGACACTTGAGAGCTTATGAAAGCAAAAGCTCACCCTAAATCCATGCAAGAGCCTGAACTGAAATTGCAGACATTATCCCATTTTGATTAAATTTTGTTGAGTTCAGATCCTATTTGTCACTAGTCAAATGAATCATGTTGGATAGAGGCCCACTAGGCTCAGGGAGGAGTCTTCCAACCAGCAGCAAACACTGCCAGCTCCTCGGGCATTTTAAGAAATCTGTGTGTAAAACCTTTGTCTCTCCAGCCTGGAAGGAAAACTGACATTTCTGAGGTCAAGATGCCTTCTGAGATGTATGTTATAACTAATAATCCAGCTGATTCATTAAAAATAGACATTGAAAAGTAATCGTTGCGGTTACTTTCTAGATTCTTTGCTACTTGGAAAAAATTAGAACCAATTGGCTACCTAGATGTTTGCTGGCTAACCTCACTGATCTCCTGGGGCCAGCTGGAGCACAGTCACAAGGGCTGTGTGTCTTCTCTGAGGATAAAGAAATATTTTGCTCAGTTCCTTTGCATCAGAGCCACAGAGCAATGGCACACGTTTGATGTTTTGTTCTCAGTTTATGGAGCTACATCACTGCCTGTGCATCTGATCTGACATCTCATTCAGGGCAGAGAAAGGGTCCCCAGCYCTTTGCATCAGCTTTTCACGTGGCTGAAATGGGTGAAAAGCTGTGTATCAGTCAATCACCAGTCTTTCAGAGTTCAGAAAGTCYTTTATGATCGGATTTAGGAGGGAGCAAGCAGAGCTGTAACTCTGGAGGTTGCTCTTTTACTCCAGACCAGCCAAACCCAGGAGCAGAAGAGCAGTAAATACGAAACATGAAGCACCACTGACAGTTCAGCAGGTTTTGATGCAGCTCTTTGTGGCCAGTGGAGAAGATGATGATAATTACAGCACTGCCAACTCCTGTCCTTAAAGATGCACAAGGAAATAAAATGGATTCTTCTTCCATTTCCCACAGCACTGCCCTTGCCTCTCAAAGAGCTGGCTCCCAGCCAGCAAATGAAGTGCACTTCTTCAGCTGCTTGTCATTTCTTTGGTGGCAAAATGCAGCCCTTTGGCTGAGAACGGGTCTGTGCTGATGGCTCAGCTGAAAAGTTCTGTGAGGATGGAGAACTTTTAGACTGAATGTTCTTGTTCGCTCAGCGAGGACAAGAAATGCTGGAAACCAATGTTTCCCATCACTGAGAGTGGCTGAAGGTCAAGGCATGTTTCTGGGAATCTCATTTAGATATACTATTATCAGGAGATTTTTTAGACATTTTTTTCTGATTTCATTTATTTTTCCTCTGGGTACCAGATGGGAGAAAGAGAAGTACAGATATCTGCCTAAAGCAAAGCACGTTTGGAGACACTAAAATAGACCTGAGTAATCTTTCKGTTACATTTCTGCAGATGTCCAGTCTCTGGCTGAGGTGGCCACTTCACCTTGCGTTCCCCACACGGCTACAAAGTGGTGCAACACAAATCCTGTGGATTTAGATTCCAGCACACCTCTGGRTTGTCAGCTACAAAACAAATTCAGAAAAAACCTACAGCTAGTGCTACTTTTGCTAACTAAGGTTTTAGCCCAAATTCCATTTAAATTACCCTTAGTTTTGCCAATAATCTGTATTCCCTATGCCTAGTCATTATTCATTCCCTGAATTCTGTTTTTACTCTCCTGTCTTTCCCCCTGGCCAATGCTGCAGATACTCCTAGCTTGCACCAGTGCCATCTCTGAGAGTTTTGGGTTGCTTTGCTTGTACATCCATATATATMTCCTCGTCTTTCTGCTGCACAAATTGCTTCTTAGAATCATGCAGAACTGTACCTATTTCAGCCTGCCCTGCCCCAGCACAGCCAGCACCACGCAGCTCGTGTGAATCAGCAGAGATCAGTGCAGACCTTGCTATGGCAACYCTTCGGGGGGCTGTGAGGGAACTTCTGCGAGTCCACGCTGGGTCTCATATTGTCATTCAGGTCCCCTGGTGACCCTTTCAGTGACATTAAATGGCAATTATACATTAAAGACCCACATCCACCAGGTTCTTGAAGAGTTTCGAGAGGATCAGAGGCAGCTGATTGCTTAAGGAACACATACTGCCTGGTACTTTCTGATTTTCTCATCCATGTCTTTAAATACAGCTGGTATTTTTGTTTTCACCTAAATTTAAACATTCTCTTATCTATGAGCAGGAGACTCTCTTAAAAGCAGCAACAGACAGAACATTTTTTTCAGGGATATGCCGTATAAGCTAAAACATCTTTTCCAAATAGTTGTCTAATGCACAGAGATGCCAGATACACCAGCAAGGAAGATGCAATTGATGCTTAAAGCCAGTGAAAAACAGTAGATGCTGCTTAGAGATATCACAGTTCTGGGGACCATGTGACTCCTAGAAGAAGTTCAGATCTTGCCYATTGCTGATAAATATCTGCCTGCATAGATGGAGCAGAGGCTCTTACTCTGATAGCAGGGCACTTTGGTGCTGTCTGAGAAAATCAGAATAAAGGGCATCTGGTTTGAAGTGGAGAAGGCTGATGCTGGAAATTCTGCACTAGTCCTCTTGAGCTTTACAGCTCATTTCTCCACTGGCTCAAGCAAGCCCAGAGCTGATATTTCTCAGAGCATGCTGCAGGGCTTACAGTCATTTCAAAACTCTGTGTGTGCACTGTATTCTTGGGTTAGGAACACCTTCATGAGGAGCTTTTAAATCTCCTACACTAGATGCTGAGGTTATATAGTTGAAATAGCTGTACGTTTTCATTTCACAAAATACCTGCAAGCTTATCACCTGGATGTAGACATAAAACACTGAGTAGCAGTGTGAGGCAGAAGGACGTCCCTTTGGTAACCCTTTCACTCTCCTCCCTTGGCCTGAAATCAGCTTGGTTGCTGTTCTGGGGTGGGCGTAAGAGAAATGCCATCCAAAGAAGCAGAGCCAAGTGTTTGGTTTGGATGCTCAGGCAGAACGTGGCACATCTGAGCTGTGTTGCTCTAATTACCAGCTTTGTTCCCTCAACTCATGTGCCTTTTGCAGCAAACAAATGCTATGTCACTAATCATGCAGGCAGTGACAAGAGAGACCTGGGACAGCTGTGCTCGGTGGCGTGGTAGATGCTGAATTCTCCCCTGAGGTTTGGCTGTTATTTTTCTTGTTTTAGTGAGAACAGGAGCAACTCTGATATTCCTCAGTGTGGACCCTTTGATTATGATGTCTCAGGCAAGCAGCAGACATGCCCCGCATTAGCGATAATTAAAATCAATTAAATCATTCCAATACAAGCTGCAAAAGAACACACTGGAGAAGAGAACTGAGGGTGTCCMGAACAGCGAAGGATCTGGTGTACAAGACAGGGGAGAAACACGTGGAGTTGTTCTGCTAAGTGTTAGATAYGAGTGCTGGGGAGAGTATCACCGTGGTATCTGGGCACATTCTCCACTGCACCCACTTCCCACACTCCACTACACACCATTCCTCAATACCATCTGCTGGGTCCCCCACACTTTGCCTCGCCACCAGCTGCTCAGCAGAAGGTAGGACAGCCCAAGAAATGAGGACACTGGCTSTCAGCCTGACCTTAATAAATGACTGCTCCTACCGATCCCCTGAAAGTTCCCTCAGTRAAAGGGGATTGATGACCCATTCACCCCATACTACACCCTGAGCTCCACACTTCCTCTCACAGACACCTCTCAGGAAGTTTCAAGTGCTCCATACTACTCAGTTGGAGGGGGAGAAGGCAAAGACTCTCAGTGAGGAGGCAAAAACACGTGGAGAGGGGAGAAAAGCAAGAACTTGAGTTCTCCTTACATGGCACAATAAAGTATCAGATAGAAGGAACTCTGGTAGGTGCTAACACACTCTCTCCTGGACTCTCAAAGAGGTTTCTCTGTATGGGCTCATTTCCTCTGCTGAAGAATAGACTAAGAGCCTCAGCACTGTCACCCCTAACAGTGCAATGTCACTTCTGGGTGTTCAGAGCCAGCTTGGGTTTCCCCTGCAACTGCACTGAGCTATGTAGATAGACTTTTCTTCATTATTTTGCTGACAGAAAATACCTCATCTAGATTGTGGGGCCTACTCTGCTTTTGTTCAAACCCTTCTGGCAAGAAACTCCACCTCTAACATTCACATCACTGTTCCTGTAGGAAGAAACTAAGATGCACTTTCAGCCAGCTCTCTCTGCACCTGCATTGAGAGCACCCTGGGAGCTTCCAGGCTCACTAAAGGWTCTCCATCTCTGCTGTCCTTTGGGAATAATCTGAAATACAAGCTCCTGTACCACCTCATCAGCAATCCGTAGAAGCAGGAGCYGCTGTTAGCACTTTTTTTACAAAAACTTGCACTATGATTCTTSTGCTGTGGAACAGAATTTGACTGTGCCATACACATTTCTGGTAGAAGGAACAGCCTTGTCAGGGAAGCCACTTTTTTTAAGCAGAGAGAAGTCCTGTAACTCACAGCTGCACTTGTCGGTGCTTTGCAACATATGGCTCAGGGYAAATGAGGAAAAGCTGGACAATTTTCTTTTCAGCCACTTGCTACGTGGTCAGTATCCCATTCTCCAGAGACCAGGCCATGAAACATTCATCACCAAAGCCACGGTCTTCACTGCAGCACTAAGCAAGTGATGTGTCCTTGTCCACCCCGTGTTTTAATGGACTGGCTATCTGAGTGCTCGAGATAAAAATCCCCTGGCCTAATTGGAGAGGTGAGTGCAGCCGACACAAACACAGCCCGAGCCTTTTGCATAGCCTTATTGTTCCCTGTGCAATAACAAAAATAAAACCATAAATTGCCTTTATTCATGAAGTTTTTAGTTCCTCACAGCTGCCAGTAAACTGTTAAAAAAGCACCAGTGTTAACTGCAGAGTGCAGATGGTGGGACAGGGACTGGCAGGTTTTAGTACCCATGAGTAAGGACACTTTGGGACAGGATTGTAATTCATTTCCACTACTTTCCTGMCCTTTCAGACCTCCATTTGCAAGGCAGAAAATCCTGCCTGAGACCTTGTATGCTGCAGAGACAGGGCAACTGCCAKGCTGGAGGGGTGTGTGTTACCCTGCTTTGGGTGCTAGACACCTGCTTATCCCAGATTCATCTGTGGGCCCTTGAACCCAGCTCTGGGGGTTATGCAGGACCTCAAGGAATTACTCATCCCTGAATGTGCCTTCTCCTTCCACTGAGGGATATTTGACAAGTGTACTGGCAGCATCCTAGGTGATGTCTACTGTCCCTCTCCAGGTTGAGCTTTGCTGCAGAACCCTGGATTTACAAGGTAAGGRTTTCTTCCCCATCTCAGACTTGGATGGCAGCCGAGTATTTTCTTATAGGRGGCTGGAGAAGCTCTCATTTCACCTCTGCTGGCCCCTGTATCAACATGTCCTTCAAAACTTTTGTATAATAAAGCCTGCAGAAAGAATCCAAGCCCCACATTGCTGCTGGCTGTAAGAGYTGAAATTGCAGCCTGAATCTGGCTGAGGGGCTGTGGGTTTCCCAGTCCTGTCCCAGTCCAACCCCTAGGCTCACCTCCAGCCCAGCCTTTCCTCACAGTCTGGAAATAAGCAGAGCAAGTAGATAAAATGAAGCACCTAGGAGCTGTCCCAGCACGGGCTTTTTTCACAGTATCCTATGTAATGGACACAGCTTTTGTCCTAGATTTTACTGTCACGAAACAGGATATTTCCATCAGGTTCTTGGTTTTTTTCCACTCACAGCCACCAATAAATGAGTAYGGTCAGGGGTACATGGTTGTCACACGTGCATAACCATAATGTACATGCACAGGCACAAAATAGCACCTACCTTGAATGGCAAATTTAATCCTTGCAATAGTGTTATCCCATTAGACATCACCTAAATACTACAATGATTCAAAGGCCTTTCCCTTTCTGTTAAGCTATTCTTGTTTACAGAAGAAAACATGCTTCATAATTTTACTGGTGATTTTGATGGTAACAAATACATTTGTCAGTACAATAGTAGGAGACTTTWTGCCCTGCTTGACAATTCTACAGAAAAATAATCACCTTTGCTTTCTGGTATAAACTGCTGCCATCGCACATTTAAATGAGAAAAATCCAGTACAGCAATAATGTSGTAATGGTTGGTTGGTCTCGATGGGAAACAAACTCCTTTGTCACTTCTGTGCCTGTTCTGTTCCTTCCTGGGCTGACAGGACCCACATCTAATGTCACCTAGTGCATTAATGTCACCCAGTGCTATTCTGTGTGTAACACAAGGGCAGTGAAATCACTATGGAAGTTGTCCTGCTTACTCACCATTCCCGATCTCTGAACAGTCCAACATGTCATTCCARCATTCAGGGGTATTATCACACAGTAAAACCCCCCATGGTGCTTTTCTGACAGATTTATTGAGAATGTGAATTTTTTCTTTCTCATTCATTAGAGGGCAGCATCAAAGCCTGAAATTCCGTGGTGAAAATGCATAATGCCATCTGTGAAATTATTCTGATTCACCCATATCACTTAGGTGTCCAGTGCTATCACTGCCAGTGTGCAGAGGGCAGGTTATTCCGTGACAGTGCTTTGGGGGGATTAGCAGCTCTTGCCAATACTTCCACTATAACAAATGAGAAAAATGCCCCAAATCCCAGAGCTAACCCTTCCATAACCTCATGCAAAGACCACTCTTCTTTTTGTCAGCCAGCACTTTCATTCCCACCACTGGGACTATGCTGGGTAGGCTCTCCTTGCTCAAGGAGAGAAAAAACATCCGAGGAAAATCCTGTCTTGACTGAATCTACATGGCTAGGTGTGGGCACATGTGAATAACCCCATCCAGCCACATGTCTCTGCTCCAAAATCCTCAGCCCCGGGCTTTGGGAGCTCAGGAGTGGCTGCTGGTGCCTGCAGGACTCGAGGCCATCACACCTCATGTTCCTGGACCCTCTGCTTCACCCCCGCAGTGTGGTCTCTGCCCCCCCAGCTGGGAGCCACAGATGCAGCGCTCACTCTCTGCTCCTAGACAGCCAAATCTGGGCCAGATTTTCAATGGAATTCCTGGCCAGACATTCGMGTGCTTAGCACCCACAAGCGGGCCTGAATTTCAAAAATGCTCCAAGCCTGGCAGTTCCTTGAACGACGTTTCCAAAATCCTGCGCGCACCCTTCGCGCGCTCCACCGCACGCTCCCTCCACGTGCCTGCACGTTGGATGGGATCTGCAGCTCAGAGCGGCACACACACGGTTTGTTAGCCAAGAAAAACAAACACTGGAAGGGAGAGATTGTACAGAATGTAAAAGCTCGATCCAGCATTCTCTCTTCAGCGTGCCACTATCTGGAAACCTGCACGTGAAGCAACGCACGCTTCAYGCGGTGTCTCATCTTAAATGAAAATGGGAAGGAAGAATACAGCGAGTGCTGCATCCAGAGTGATAAAATGATTGCTCTGAAGAGCAACACATGGCACTTTTTGTTCCTGTGCACCTAATCATCCACCTACGTGGGTTTTTCTTTTTTATGCACTCACCACTGAGTCCTCTGCTTGAACCCTTCTGCTGAAATGTGGCAGAGCACCAGGATGTCTCCTGCTCCCATTCAGCAGCCTCTCCGTGGCAAGATGTGATCTTTATTTCTGCAAATTCCCAGCAGCTCTTTAAACAGACTTTTTCTTGAAAAGATACAATAGAGCCTCCATGAGAATATAACATTTCAAATAAAAAGAAATGTTTAGGTTTTAAATGAAAACACCCCGAACTCCCCGAGTCACTTCTTACTTCAAAATGGAAGATTAATATTATGATTATGACAAAACAATCAGAAAAATYAGCAGTAAAAAGGCACACTTGAACCAATTGAAGCAATTCACTTGTCTGTGTTGAATTAACCAGATTGTTAAAACTAAAAGAAAAGGAGAAAGTTTTTTTTTGAAGTTCATTTTGAAACATACAAAGAGTTTGAATAGAGCTAATACCACCTACTCCAAAAGCAATCAGCATCCCGAGGAGTTGCYGCTTGCTTTGGTTTTGTTTGCTTGTTGTTTTTACTTTCTAATGTCAGTAGGACAAATAATATATGCCTTGCATGATCAGCGCATGTGGGTTTTTTAAAAAAGTGTTATTTGGTCTGTCAATATACTAAGAAAGTGAAAGTATTGTCTTCTGCTATGCTGCACTTCTGTCATACTACAAACAGGCTTTTAGAGTCTTATATTTACTGTCTCCATGTATGTCATAAGCATTAGTAGAGTTTATTCCCTCAACATCCCTAAGTGACAGAAAAATATTACCTTCATTTTACACTCGAGGAACTAATGTCCACAGCAGACAGAGTTGCCTGCAATATCGATGGCAGTCTGAGGCAGACTCTGAGCACAGCTCTTTCCAAGCRGTATAAATAGCCAAAAGTATTGCAAACGTCAGTGAGTGGTAGAGTTAATAATTTTGTTCCTCACAGGATAAAGCRCCATGGAATTTGGCTTTTTCTAGCGCTCCTTATGCTTAGGGATCCCCTGCTGTATCCAAGGCCGAGGAATCCAAGGACAGAACACCAGAGGTGCAAAGGCTGCAGAGGGGATTTCAGCAGCCAGCACACACCCAGGCTGGAGCAGCTCTGTCCTGTGCATCACAACCAGTTCCTACCACGAGAGCAAATATTGGCCAAGACACTGGGATTATCTTGTGGCAACAGTSTCATGAGATTTTTAACTTCTGCCTCCCCATTCAGGAAGGATGAGCTGAAGGGATCTATATTTAACATCTCATCTGAGGAACGTCTTTGTTAGAGGAGCAGCGTCCCCAGCTGCTGCACTGCGGTGTCACCCCCAATCTGCGCCTCAGCCRTGATGCAGGACCAGCTCCTGACCTCCCAGCCCAGAGGCAGCAGCACTACCAGCTCAGTGGAGCTGTTCTGTCACTGCAATAACACTCCTGAAGGTGAAAGGCTAAATATCTCAGGATTTTGTTCCCCTTTTGGGAAACTCTGCCTTAGTATAATCTGAAGATGCCATCTATATGGTCAACCGAGGGTTCCTCACCTGCTGCTCTAGAAATATAATGTTCTCTGGACGTGCAAATTCAAAASCTCAGCAAAGACCAACTCATCAGTGAAAAGATCTGCCATGTTCACCCAGCCTGGGTCCCTAAATCAGGCTGGCTTGCAAAAGGACCCTGTTACGTTCTGCAAATCTGGAAGCTGCAGCACTGCTGTTTTTCTTGTGTAGCTTGAGAGCTCAGGGGCTGAAAATTTACTTTATTTACACCAAGCAGCAAACAAGCAAGTAGTAATGTAAGCTATTATTTGGGCTGGAAGATGCCTCTAAGATTGATCCAGGGCTGTCATTGCAGGCGAAGGAACAAGAGACGAGGATGCTCAGTGAGAATAAGCTCCTGCAATGCTGCTGSGGGAGGAGACCACTGTCTCACAAAGGCTTGAAGAATGCAAGCAGGCACAGAGAACAGTTTTTCTGCTGGAGAAAGGCAGGACTGAAAGAAACAGAGGAGTTCACTTCTGTGAAAATCTGTGGAAGGAACCGGAGCTGGTTTTAAAAAAATAAGATTTTTTTCTTCCCCAGAAGAAATCCACAAAGGGTACACCAAATGTCCTTCTTCAAAACCTTCCTGGCAGCTGTTCTGCACCGCACCATGAATAGCTGGAGTTTGCAAGAGCAGGTCTGAAGAACACACCAGAGAAATGAGGAGCAAATGGCCACTCCGTAAGTGGCTTTAACTGTGCCTATTAAACCCTTCCTGGCACAACCATGAAAACTCAGCTTCATCACAGCTATTTTTAGGCAGCAATTTGTGACCTGCTTGGACTATCAAGTTTTTAATATAAGAAGAGATACAGGTATGCAGGTCAGAGACTGGCACCTCTGAGCCCATGCAAGATCTTCGGTGGATTTGCTCCAGCTAGAAGAGCCTGTTCCCTGTCTGGGAATGTCCACAGATTCACAGTGGGGTTTTTTGGGTTGGGTCCTAGATGTTTTCCTAGTCTTTCAATCATAGAGGGAAAAAAGCATCTCTGATAATCAGTTTGGTTTCTTTTACTCCTCACTACCTTTCAAGAGCACTGTGGGGCAATTTGGTGAAGCTTTTAGGACAGTAAAGAGCTGGCAAGCCAAATCCTTACAGAGGCAGTTCTTGCTACTGAGATGAACACAGCAACAAAAACTATAGGATATKAGTTTGAAGAGGGTCATGAAAGAGAAACTTAGTCCAGAAGTGCACAGAAAGCTTGACACATAAAAAGAGGAGTGCCAGGAAGGATCTCAAAAGGCCACAACAGAATCACTCCCTGATTACAGAAAGGAAAACTGTAAATAAAACAGAAGGGATTTTGTGCAAAGTAGATGTGCTTCTCRGAGTGCCCACCATTTATAACGTTGATTGTGTCATTAGTCACATCTCCTGCTCCGGGTGATCAAATATGGATGTGTTTTGAAAGATGGGTTCAAAGAACATTGGTTCATAAATCTCTCGGAAATGAAACACCCACTGTTCTGGACAAAAAGAAACTCCCTCTCATCATGTTATTTTCTGGTTTTTAAGGTTGTTAATAGATTCAGAGAGAAGACTTATGGCAAGGCATCTGGACTCCTCAAATGCTGAGTTAATGGAAGACAAGTGCTGAACAAATCCTTTCCAATGCTCCATGAAGACAAAGCAATTTGTTTTCTTACTGTCAACTTTTATTAATAGATGGAGTTTCAGTTAAAGAAGGTCATCAGGATGACGTGAAGAAATGGAGAAATGAACAGAATGAATTTCTGCTGGCAAGAAAAGCAAGAAGCAAACTGTGAGGAAGGTTAGAAGTGCTAAAAATATGCCAGAACAATGGATTGTCCTTTCTCTGCAATTTTCCTTTTTTTCCCCCTAACATCTGCAGCATCTTTATAGAAACTTATTTATCTCCTTCATTGCCTCTATATACAACAGGAACAAACATGGCCTTTACTCAGCTAACAACCACATCATGAGGAACTGTAATCTTAACAAAATATAAAAATGCAGTTAATAACTACAGAACTGACATGTCACCCAGAATGTTGCCTCTGCTAGTTAACTCCTAGTCACTGCTGCAGAGCTTTGGTAGCAGGCTGAATCACGGGATGGGGTAAATAACTCCCAAATCAACCACACGCAAATATACTTATTTTGAAAAATAATTGAGTTTCAATGTATGGCTCATTTGTGGAAAAAAAATGAAATAACCAAAGRATATATAAAGGAAAATAGATTGGGAAAGCCTGGAAGCTGAGAGCACAGGTAAGGCTTATACAAGTCAATGAATTTTACAACTTTCCAGCCCAGAAGTTGCTCAGTTTTGTTATGATGCTCTGCCAGGTCCAACAAAATTGATATTGAGCCAAAAAACATTCAGAACACAAAATAAATGGCTCTAGCTCCATTGACACCTTTATATCCTTTCCTATTTAGTATTATTTTTCTTTAGATATATTCCATTCCCTTTATTTTCTCCAGTATTCCTATTGAAAAATATCTTTTGTTATGAAGAACAAACTCTTTTCAAGAGATGTTTTGTCCTTTCCAGAGCKTCTACGCCCACTACTTAGGCCAGTGAGGGTCCAGGAAATCTGTAAGAGCACAGCTCTTCAAAATTCAGTTATTACACAAGGGACAAATAATGGAGAGTGAAAGCTGTCTCCATGGCATCCAAGGGGCAAAAGGTACCTCACTAGTTTGTTATTCATAAATGCTGCTAACAAAGTACTTTTTTTTTTCATATGCAAGTTTTTTTCTGCCAAAACCCCAGGAGATTTGTCATTAGCAATCTTGATATCTTAATTATTGCACAGGCTTTTTCTGTCTTGGATTCAGAGCTCTCAATAGACATGGCTGAGTCCTTGGCTTGACAAGATTCTTAGAGACAAAAAMCAGTTTCCTCCATCTTAGAAGTGCAAGGATCTGGCCACTTGATCATAGCAGAAAGTCTAAAATTTTAATTGTGCCAAGTGACTATTAATGATGAAACGAAAGAGCTTAATCCCAACAGAAATATCTGAAACTCAGCTTATTTAGGGAAAATTTCTTCACATTAGAAGGAATAATTTCACATCACTTTTCTCATGCCTTACTGGTAAGTGCATTTCTTTAACAGTAGCTCCATCAAGAATCCCTGTGTTCCTGTTGGGAATTCCTGAGTCCATCACTGGGAGTTGTAATTCTCTGAATTAACAGATTTGTCAGTCTTACAGTTGCACAGAATTACTACAAGCCTTGAGTGTGATCTCGTGTGTAACATCCCATAGACTGTCCCTGAGTGTTCAGAGAATCCAGGAAATGCTGCAGGAATACATCTCTGGAGGAGACACAACCTTCTAAAGCAAGACTACCACCCCCACAAGATTGACTGTGACTGTGTCCAGCTGACTCCTTAGAAGCTTCAACAAGTAAGAACTACTCATAGCTTGAAAATTGGCCATCCTGGGCTTTAAGAGCCTGTTTTACGACCCTACACACCACTGTGCCATGGCAGACAAGTCACAGAGAAGATTTTTCCCATCTAACAATATATGTCTAGTCTATGTTAGTTGTCTAAATTCCAACTGTAGTTGGAATCTCAAGGTAACATCATCTTCCTCACATGGGTGGGACGAGCTGCTCTGTGGACATAATAACTCAGTGATTATAGAGGGTGTCCAATTTATAGCAACTGGAAAATTTTATATAACTTAGACCTTTGYCATAATCCTTCCATGTAATAAATAAAATATACATGGCCCTGCTTTTCAAGTCAATATTATACAAAAGGGACTTGCCTAGACTTCTTTTCAGAGCCACTAAATACCATAACTGGTACAGAAATCAAATGAAAGCCAGTTTTCTCYGCTCTGTTCTTGGAGAAACACAGCTTAGATTTGATTTGCTGCTATTCATGAGGGTCACACTGTGCTCCTTTTTCATGCATACTTAAGTGGCTGTTAGCTTTTTGCAAAACATTCCCTGAACCTGCAAGTTTCATGAGTTTGTCCTGTAAGTGGATTATATTACATTTCTCAATCAACTCAGCAAAGGCTGCAGTGCCAGGGAGCTTTTGCCTTGCACTTCATGGTCCAAGAGCTCTCAGACGYGGCGAAGCAGCAGGAACGTTCACTCTCTGTACATTTGTATCAATTAACTCTTGCAGGAAATAGCTAACGTTCACACACATTAATTGTTCATCACTTACGATGACTCTTCTGCTCTACAAAYCCACCAGGGCTTCTTCAGTTGTTTTTTTTTCCCAAAGCTTAGTAAAGTGTACGAGCTCCATTCCTCGAAAACAGCACTCGGGAAAATGCATTTGTAGTGTTCGTGGGATTAAAAAAAAAAAAAAAAAATCTATGAACTGAGCTGTTTTGCTCTCCAGGAGAAACAAACAGAAAGCATTGGAGGCAGTGCCAAACAGGGCTGCATGGGAAGCAGCGTTGGAAGGGCACCTGCTCTCCGAGGAGGGAAGGGAAGGATGGTCCCCCAGAGAGGGTGGTGATGCATCAATAGGCGATCGCCTCCCTCACAGCCGGTGTCATTTAAATGTCTCGGATTTCCTGCCTCCTTGATGGCTGGGGCCCTGCTGAGCTCACTGCCAAGCGTTAAAGGAATTCCATCCTGAGGAGTGGGAGGGAAATACCACGGGTGGGTGAAGAAGGGCATCGGCTGCGTTCCKCTCCCTGCATCTCTGACTGGGCGATGTGGGCTCGTCATTTGGAAGCAGGCTAAGGGCTCAACCCCAAGCTATTTAAATCATATCCTAAGAGAGAGGACGGGCTGAAGGGACATACCCAGTGCTGAGAGCAAGCAGGAAAAGATGGTGAGGACGTTTGCCAAAAGAAGGTGTCGGAGGGAACAAGTCTTGCTTGTGCAGATGCCATTATTTTAATAAGAATTCAGAGCTGGGATGTGTCAGTGTTAATCCTGTGTTGCAGAAAGCCAGAGCCCTGGAAGAAACCCCTCAAGCTTTGAGCACTGAAGTAAGAGAGATGGATTCCCTGAGCTCCCGGAGCAAGTGCTGGGGGAAATAAGCTGCAGAAGGAAGAAATTAGTCCCCCTCCTGAACGAGTTGCTCCTGTTCTCAGGCAGAAGGAGAAATCTTSAGGGAAAACCTAAGAAAAAGAAGTGCTGAGATGTAGAGAAGCCGGGGCAGTTGGAGACATTCCTCAATGGTCTTGCAAGAATGAAAAAAGTTACAAGGAATCTCTGAACCACAACAGCTTTGATGCGTGGCTTGTTATGCAATATCTTGGTRTATGTAACAAGTTCTCTGTGAAATGATAGGCATTTTAACACTTCACAGCAGCGAGGAATTTCCCTTCCTGGCCACAGCGTTCAGCTGCACACACACACACACTCCCATGCATAAGGCAGCAGGATTCCTGGAGCAGCCTCTCCAAATTTAAATCGAGTTCAAGCTTCTTAGCACGTTTATCACCTTAGATTACATCACCAGCAGGATGATTTGCTTCTGGGATGCACAGTTTTGCCAGAGAAAGCTGCAGAAGGGTCAGTGGGGCTGTTCAATTACTCCRAAGTGATGACACTCAACTGCTTCAGCACGAAGCACACAAAAATCTTCCTCTCTTCCCTTTTTCCCCTGACGCCCGGTGCAGCAGCATTCCTGATTCACCRCACTGTAAATGCAATTTTGTTTGGAGGAGTTTTGCTTCTATGGCTCACTAAGAGGCTTAATTGACACTTTGCACAATGGCCCTGCTTGCTTTGTCTCTTTCTGTACAYAGTGTAACAAATGCTGCCTGGATTCTTGCGATGAGTTCATGGTACTGAGCTGTTCAGGCAAACCCCAGTGCCGGTTTTTCTGGGAATATCCACATCGGGAAGCAGTACTGAGAGGTTTGGGATGTCCATTGTGTTGGACCTATGACCTGACTGCATAAGTGACTTACCCGGAGGTGGGAGAGTTCCTCTTTGTGGGCACCCACTGGAGTGGCTGATGGGGCTCTGAATACTCCAATACACACCAAGGAATTTACCGAACTCCATCTCTTAGCTGAAATCTGGCAATCTGCAGCTCAGTCACAAATGGAAGAATGACGTCTGCTTCTGAGAGCAGAAAACCTCTGGGGGAGACAGCACCACTCGCTCGAGCGTGGAAGTGGGTGTTGTGAAGAGATCGGGGGATTTGAACTTCCTCGTGTTGAAATGTGTAAGCAGGGTGGAAATGGCTCTGCTGTTCTGCTGTTTAATGATTATTCACAGGTTTTGAAATCAATTTGGGTAGTTCTGAAGAGAAAAACCAGTTATGTTTACCAATAGAAATTGAACCCCAGTAAAACCTGTGGTCTAAGCCATGGGCCACGTTCTGCACGGCTTTGATTGCTGTGCTGACTTTAYCCTCTCCTTAGGTAGGAGCCTGTGGTAGGCAAAGCTCTCCTTACCAACTGGGAAACTTAAAAAAACCCTTGATTTTGAGAACTATTAGACTTCTGGCACTAGAATAAACAAACCTTTCCTCCCTTCTCATTTGTTTCTTCTTCCTAGTAATTTCTGGTTGTAATAACTCAATATTACAGCACCTGAGCACCCTTCATAATTAATTTTTTCACTATATTTTTCCTCTCGGGATCAGACAGAATATTGAAATTACATGCGGGATTTTATTTTAAAGTATTTATTTGTCTGTTTTATGGCTGTGTTTGCCATTGAAACTGGCAAGATTGGGAGTAGTTTACGGATCCCACTGTAGAGTTGTTCTTAGTTTTGTCGTGTTAGATGTCCTAGCAAAGCTGCTGGCATCAAGTTAGAGTCAGTAATGATCACATAAAAGCACTGGGCTGTCCCATCCCAGACTGAGTCATAATTGGTTGATCACTGSATCAACTTTTAAGCCCTTCACCTGGCACAAGCAGCACCTGATGCTGCTCCACTGACAGCAACTAAGCTGTATTAATTTACACCTCTGGCAAGTTTGGCCCAATATATTCAAACTGGAACAAATTAAAATATATTGAATTTCTTTTCTCTGCTAGAATGCATCAACTCCTACAACTCTAGGGAAGGGCTGTGAATTCCCCCTGGCTTGCAAGAGGATTTCAGAGGAATGCTGACTAAAGCATGGAGATTTGCATCTCACATTGGCACAGGCYTGCCTTTTGTTTCCAGACAAATGTGCATTTAACAGTAGACACAAGGCATGCAAACCATACATTAAAATACATGCCTTGCCTTCTGGTTTCATCACCTGACCTTGTCGTGTGACCTAAATCCTACAGACAACTACTCTTAGCAAACAAAATTACTTACAACAGTAAGTAGGTAATGTGTTGCATACAGTGTCAAGTTTAGGAATACAGAGCAAATTAGCAGTGTTTGAATGCTTCCTTTATTTTATACATCTCAGGCTGGCCTTGCCGTCAGGAATAGGGGTAGACAGTTTGCATCTCTCCTTTTTGTTTTGTATTAAAAAACAATGCAAACAGAAGGCAGAACTGGCTATTTATATCAGCTCCATCGGAAGTGGTGACAGGTATAATTACAGAGGAGAAATTACAGGGCTTATTTCGGTGGCATTTCTCCTGCTGTTCCAGAGAAGATAAAAGATTGAAAGTGTTCCTGACATATCTCCAAAGTAAAGATGCTTCAGTGCACTGTTCAGGTTATTTTCGGGTTGATTAAAGTCTACCTTCTCCAGGGCTCAGTAGGGAACAGGCTGCGTGGGGTTTGCCTGTTGGCTTTGTCACCTCCAGGACACCAATTCARGCAAACTTGGAGCTTTTTCTCTGTCAGGTTGCCCACTGCCAGGCAGGGAAGCACTGTGCTCAACTCATCTTAGCRTTTGCCCTGCCAATCTACTCGCTCTGGCCTCCATCACTTTTATTTTGCCCACCACACACAAGACGTGGCTCTGCACCAAGCAGGAGCCTCGTGCCGAGCTGATTTCTGCTAAAGCTTTGCAGAAGCGGCAGCTGTTTCTGAGCTGCACCTGATCTTGGCCAGCTTCCCCAGCACCGGGGTGGTGGTGTCCAGAGTAAGAAGCAGTCCTTGGGATCCACATGAAGCTGCCAGAACTGGGACAGACAAAGAGCCACCATTTCCATTCCAGCAGCACGAGGACAGCAGAGTAGCTGGCAGCAGCGGGGGCAGAGCGGAGCTGCCCGCTGTGAGCAGAGAGTTGGAGGACACCAGAGCTTGCTGGTCCAGGGCTGCTCTGCAGCGGTTTCAGGCTCCAGGAGTGCAGCTCTGAGACAGCTGCTCCCACAGCCACTGCCCCAGAAACCTTTGTCAAGTGGCGCAGAATGCAAAAGGTGCCTGCTTGAAATGCAACAAAACTTTTGCTCTTCCTCCCAGAAAACCAAATACTAAGGAGAAGACATTTAAAAGGCTCTTAACAGCAAATCTGAAGAACAAGGAGCAAGAAGAGAAAGCAACAACATCTCGGTTGCTTCGCCTGGATGGGGTTGTTGGAAATAATGTTGTCCTGTTACCTAGCAACATGGATCTTATTCCTGGGCTGGTTACAACCTAATTCATATTTGTTGTAATTTGGTAATCAGAATTGATCATAAATAAAGACTGAATACAAYCAACTGACTTATGTTTGCAATTAGAATCTATCTAAATCAGAGAAGGACATTAACAGCTCAGTCATCTGTTCTGGGTGATTTATTCCCATTCTGATACTTCCACTTGGATGTTGCCATATTGTCCCTTACTATGATCTCCAGTTAGGGCTCTGAGCTGATTCTCTAGCAAGAGACACCTCTAAACACAAGTGAAGGCAGCATTATACACAGCTTTGGCTAGGCTTGGTCAGCTCTGTTTCCTTCTCCATTTCAAGTATTTTTAATGCCAGCTCTCCCAGGCAATTCACATCATTTGAGTGAAACATTCAGCATCCCCTTCCCACCTTGCATTTTTTAGCCACGAGCTAAGCACAGAGCTCACAGAAGAGACAGTGCTGAATTACCTCAATACCTGCCCAAATATCTCTGCTAAGCAGCAGCTTCRCTTGTGTCCCAAAAGGCTTTGGTGGCACTTGGGTGTGATGCTTACACAGCAGCTCCCCCAGCTGAGCCGTGGCACACACACAGGACTCATCTGACAGCTGGCTGGCTGTCACACAGSCCGGCAAACACAGCTGAGCAGGAAACCTCAAGGGTCTGAGGCTGCTTAATCAAGAGTTAGGATTAATGGGAAATAGTCTTCGAATACAGAAGAGGGAGTTACAAAGAACTTGTCTCTTGCTACCCGGAGATGAAGCAAAAATTTAGAGGCAGCGTGCAAGACAAGGTGCTCAGACAGCAGAGCAGTGCTCAGGACCACAGGGCACAGGAGGAGCATTGGAGGAGGCTGGGAAACAGGATAGGGATTGACTCAGTCACACTCTGCTGCCCAACTCCACATTCACCGAGCAGGGGAAGTCCTTTGATTGTTGCACACCCTATCCCCAACCCGCACAGCAAGGCAGAGCCCCTGCCCCACAGACATCACTGCGCCCGAGTGGCTGCAGCAGCTGCCTGTTCCAGGGACCAAAGAGTCTCTTTGCACCTTCCCTACTCCCCCTATGGATGTAAACAGGAGAGGAGTCTGGCCCTGTTACTCTCCACCTCTGGTCTTGGTCCTTTGTGGATCTTTTCATTACACTGAGAAAATTTTTTCAGCTTAAAAAACAATCTTSAGATCTCCTTCTCTGCAGTACAAGAGTGATTTACAAACCAGTAAATTAATCTATGTACCCCTTATGGTCTAAGCATCTTGCCTTATTCTCCCAGCATGACTGCAGAAACAATTTTGAGAATTTCTTGCTCATGTGTCACATTCACAAACCTACAGATTTATTCCATTCAGTGCAGAGTATCCTCTCCACTCCTTCCCCATGGAAGGGAAACCTTCGTCTAAACAGGTGCTGTTGGGGATCACACCATTGAATACTGGCCTGTGCAGATACACAAGTTGAGGCTAAAAATGTATATGAACTGTGGAGAAAATGTGCTTTTTGCCAGGAGCAGGAAACCCACTGCGGGTTTGGGCCTGGCTTTGGAGCAGGGCAATGCCTGAGCCCTGCTTGTGTGTGTGTCCTCATTGTTCCCTTGCTGTGGGGAAGATGTTCTCTAAACAGCCCCATTTTTCTGGGGCAGCTTATTCTGCAGTGGGCGCTGGAAGTGAGGAGTAAAATCTCTGCTCTGATCTCCCACACTCACATGGGGAATGGTAGGCAAGTTGTTCCCATATCCCCTGCCAGCTTCAAATCACACCCAGCACACCTTGGTCCCTTCCCTTCTTTTAATGCCCTGCTTGGACAAACAAACTGTGCCTCCACAGCCTCCAGGACTTTCCCCTATGGCACCTCACAAYAGGAATGAGCCACCTCCTCTCTTCCTCCTCCTTTGGCCTGGAATGAACTTGGCAGGTCCAGCCAGAGCCTTTTCCATCTGTGCCTATCCAAAACAGTATAAACAAGACATGTCAAAATAACTCACCTGTGTAACATTCTCTCCTCTTTTTGCTAACCTGGAATAAGTTCTCCGAGTCTGCATCCATCACACCCTGGTGCTTCCAGCTTGGGGAAACCAGCACTAACACTGCTAAAGGCAAAAAGCCTAAATGTATCTTCACCTTCCCAAAATTAAACCAGCTTGCCATAACTGATGGCGAGATTTTATTCTTGTGACTTCAGACATGACCCAGGAGCTAAATTTATGTGCATCACCGAGGTACTGAGAGCAGAACAGACCACAYGCTGAAAACAATCCACGTTTGTGGCAACAGCAGCACAAGCAGCATCCAGGCAGGTGTGACGTGCAGAGAGCCTGCTCAGAATATCTTTTCCCTCCTTTTTGGGTACTCTCACTCAGCCCTTTGAAAGGCAGCAGCAAAGACAGAAGCATGGCTTTCTATAAATGACTGCACAKTCCTCCTGCTGGGAAAAATATGATGCTGGGGAACACGAGCAAAAGCCATCCTTCACTGTAGCACTTTCCAGGACCTGTTCCAAAGGATGCAAGGCTCCCTGAAGGCCATCACCAACCTCCTTGAGGGAACTTTGGCAACCTACAACAACAGAACTTGATTGGGAAGTAGACAGACTCTCTTCCAGGGACTGTAGGGGGTGTTTCTGTAGCCACCCTTTCGTGGCAGAATGTCGTGGCAAGCAGGAGAGGCTGTCCTGCATTATCTTACAGGTGAGGCTTTCCTCACCTACGTCCTTGCATCTTTAGTAATACTTTCTAACTTGCAATTCTCCTGGGAGGAGCAGGACTGCAATCAATAGTTTKTTGGGGTTTCTTTTTGTTTTAAACACATAAAATATCCATCTTGGCAGGATTAGTGGTCTGGGATCATTTCGGCTTTTCTATCTGAGCAAAGACGACCAAGAGAAGCCTAAAGACTCAGATGTTCAGTTGGACAAGGCTGAGAGTTGGAGAGCTGATGCTTGTCCTATTTCTGTCTGTGTAATCCTCAGTGTCAGGCACAAGTGTTGCACATGTCTGACTCCTAAGCCCATTTCCCCACACAGTGCTTATTACAGGCTTTAATTCACCAAACCCTGGACACTGATCTCCCTTGCCCTGTTACAATTTGGCCTTCTGAACACGCCAAATCTAAACCCCATCACCACCGTCACGATAGCTGAGCTTTTCCTTCAAAGCTCCATCTTTAAAGTTCGTGCGGAATCTCAAATGCAGGCTCAGCATCTGCTCACAAAAACAAAACTGCGTTTTTAAGTCCTAAAATTGGGGAGGGGCATCAAAAAGACATGGCTCTGTTGARCCTTAGAGCTCAGAAGTCCAAAGATTAGGTATTATTAATGTGTATTTAAAGCAATCTCACTGTSTCTGGAATTCTGACTCAGGAGCTCTGAACATCTGGTACAGGCAGCACTTTTGCTACAAAGCAAGTTGGCAGGCAGCTTTGTGCACCTCTGGGGCAAATTTGGGAGAATTTGGAGCTAAAAGGAGAAGCCTTATTAACCAATAAAAGCAATCCCATAGTACTCCTTCATTCCAGGGAATTCCAGTTATTAAACAAAAATAGGAGCTTTAAAGAACACTTAAGCTGCCTCTGGCTGATCCATCTGTGGGAAGTTTGAGAAGGTTTAGTAACTGAAGACATTAATTAAAAAGCAAGTTTCTTGTCACTCCCAGGGAAGCAGCTGGCCCAGGCTATGCAGGCAGGTTAATAAGCAGAAGGGATGACAGTCAGTGCCCTGCTGGCARCACACTGTCCACTCCAGGCTTACACAGGGGCCAGCTGGAGCCTGCAAACCTGACTGGGTTCAGGGAATTGTTGCTTTTTAGGACTGAGAAAATGAAGAGGTAATTCTGCTGTTAGGAGAGGTGTCCACTGTAGACATCTCTATTCACAGCTCATTCTCCCATCACAATTYCTGCAAAGAAAGCATCTGGGGAGCTGCATAAAATTTAAGTGCTTTGATAAGCACTTAGTTGGATTTTTTTTTTGAAGGGTAGCAGCAGCTGACTGATAACATTTGTTAAAGGCTGTTCTTGTGTCACTTCTGACAGGAGGATGGATGCACTACAGCTSTTTAGGTAACTTCAAAAAGTTCCCCCCCATCAGCTCGCTTTGTGCCATCTTGCTGTTCTAGTTAATTTTCTTTTGGTGGTGTTAATTATTGTACTGTCTGTTAAAAAGACATTTTCACTACCCTTCAGTCCCACGAAGTGACAGCAAATTGCTGAAGCAGGAACAGTGAAGAGAAAACTGTTCYCCATTTCAAAAAAACTCATAGTGATCTAAAAGAACAAGGAGAAAAGTCAATTTGTTATTTGCTAGAGAACATATTTTGTTGTCCCGAATAAACACAGCATCAGTACTCAGAGTCTGTCTGGAACAGCAGGGAAAGGGAGCTCACAGAATAACAGATATTTATGCACTGCTTTTAAAAAGAGAGCAGATAGTGATGTGTCATGAATCCCAATAAGAAATCTTTGTGGGTTTTTAAAATATTTAAAAATTTTAAAATTTTGGTTTGCGCTTGAATTTGGAATTTTTGTAAAATACTTTTTTTGCARCCCTGCAGTCAGAGTTACCATTGTCACATGTGATGGGTGAGGTTAAAACTGGCTCCTCTGTTTTATTTTCATGCAGCAGCCTGAGAACTGCAGCGGTTCAGGAGCTGCTTCACGGGGTGCTCRTACATCACCGGGGCAGCGGCGTCCGGAGGGAAAGGGGGCAGATGGATAAGGGTGGTAACAGCTTCAAACAGCTCATTTTAATCTGCTTCCACAAGCCTGCAGAGGCCTGAAATGACTTATCCTTGCCTAAGCAGACTGAGACAGGCAGAGGGGTCCAACTTGCTTTGTGTGAAAGAAAACGTGACAAACTGAGTCTGTGTTGTCATAACCTGCGCGGGGACAGGGGCAATAAATCCCTCAAGGAAAGGTGCTAGAGCAGCACGTTCACCTAGCACAGCTATAGTATTGAAAAATAGTTTAAAAATCAAAACAGAGCCACTTATGTTTGCAAAAAATGTTTTTTTTCCCATGCTGTTTAATAAAGGTATTTTTCAGATAGAGTGGGGAAAAAAAAAAATCACAGAGCTTAGTTTTCACCATGTTGCTGACTAAGCCTTTACACATTTGAAAAGCACCATAAGCACTTAGCTCCTATTGAAATTCTTATCCAAGCTGATCCAAATAATGCCTGTGACTTTGGTGGTTTATTTTTCTCAGCTCTTGTTCAAAATCTTCAGGCTTTTTTTTTGGTTTGTTTGTTTTAAAAGGTAAGCCTGTTTGAGTATACTTGCAGTGGTCAAAGCAGAGGTGTGAAATCTCAATGTAAGGCCTGTTTTCACAGTTCTGTTGTACAGGTACAACAGATGTATGTCTGCAGGTGTTCTGACTGCTGCAGGTGTAGAACAGTAATAACGGGTAGGAAATCAGAGCATATTGCAAAAGCCTTTGCTGTGATGGCATTGCACTCCTGACACAATCACCATGTTTAATCTCTTGGCATTTACCACCAGCCAATTTGGTAGCACGACCTCCCTTTTGCATTACATTACTTACAGCATATGGGAAATATCAGACAAAGAATAAAATCATACCCTTTTGCTCCTCCTCCAACAGCCACACTTGTGCCCAACTCAGACCTCAGCACTGAGGTCTCAGACAGCCTTGCTTATAATGAATTGCCATTGCATTTGATATCTAAATAGTCTCCCTTGACACAGTAAGCCTCATGACTTTTACTACATGCCAGAAAATTGCTTTATTTAATATGAATTCAGGAATAAGGAAAGGATCTTCAAGTATGAAGGAAGGCTTTTTTATTTTTGCTTTTATATACAAAAAATATTGTTAGATATCCAAATAATAAGCCCAGTATATGCAGTTGCACAGACACATGTGCTGCTGTGGAAATTGCTAGTGCCACTGGAATACATAAACTAAAACAGTGCATCTGCTTCCTCAGGAAAACAGCTTAAATCAGTGCATTCTTCCTGCTAAACTCAATGCATACCAAGCAAACCCAATCCCTTGCCTTCTGCACTTAGCGATGTTGTCACTTACACAGAGAGCATTTCATTGCCTGAGCAGGAAACTTCATGAATAAAGACACATTTTAATCCCATCAACACACATTAAATGCAGCTAATATAAGTGTCACTTTTGCAGTGTAGAGCAGAAAATTCTTTTATCCATTGAGACAGATACCATTTTGTCTTGCATTTGAAGCAGTTGATGGCAATAAACTCCACTAAACAGAAATGGGCCAAGAGCAAGAGCGTCAGGTAGATGCCATTACTAGAAGAAAAACAACTAAATTCACTGAGCTGCTCCCAGCTCTGGGTTCTGTGACACTGTTACAGCAGATGGGAAAATCTGTAGTAGTCTCTCACACAAATTTAAAAAATAGGGACATTTAATAAATGGAACATACTTAAAAATCCATCAATAGCCCAGCCTTATTTCTGATAGTTGATTCAATTTGTTCAGTGATATCTTATTTTCTGCTCCCTGCATGCTGAATACTCTTTAGCAATATAAATGTTGAAAGTGTATGCTATCATTACAGCCTAAGGATAAGGGAGGTAAAACTGCTAGGGAGAAGTTATACCTTTTAATAAACCAAGTGATATGGTGGAGAAAATAGGCTGGCTTTCAAACACACAAGACCTGTATCAATGATGCTCCAGCAGCACTGACTGCCCTTCCCACTCCGTGTTTCTAATTGATTAGTATAATTGGGTCATACCTACAACCATTTTTCCCAACTCAATTTATTTTTATCTGCACCAGAACAAATGAAGTGCTTGTTGAGCCAAAACCTTGCACATCTTATAGGGCTATAATCACYGGTCTAAAGATAAATTCTTTTCTTAGGCAATAACTCTCTGCAAGAACAAAGCCACTCAATAGCACACATTTATTCTCAGTTGTTTGGGAGAAGTTCTGTTTTGACAGTAGAAGAGAAGGGCAAAACTCCTGATACCCAACAGYAGCAAGCCTGCAAGGTGTGTAGTGAACAGCACATTTGTCACCAATCAGGCAGGAGATTTAATGTTGAGATGCATCTATCAACCTTTCTTTGTATTAAATAAAAGGTCTCATCTCTTGGTGCTATTTCTTCCAACATAAATAAATGATGCTATGTTAGTCTCTGCACTGTATTCACAYTTTCATGTTCCCTTTAGCATCCCTTTAACATTCACAGTGAAGGAAATGCGCTGTTGCTTTTCCTTAAAGGAAAGCTTGAATTCAGGAACAGTTCTGCAGCAGGTGAGTTCTTGTCTGATACTGGGACTGTAAAAATATCTCAGCCTTATTGCATGTCCTGGATCTCCTAGATAGCAACMCATAAGTCCAGCTCCTCTTGAGATGTCCTGCTGGACTTAGCAGAAAGTCTAAGGAACTAAAACTGGACCACAGAGCAGCTCCACAGCACTGTAAGCAAACAAGCAACACCATCAGGGTGGGGCTCTGTGCACAGAGCTTGCACAAAGACCCAAACCTGTGCTCAGGATCTCAAGGAATGAAGTAAAGGCACAAGAGTACTGCCAACAATTAGAATTGGATAAGATGCTTGTTCCCATCACTGTCAAATCCAAATTTGAACCAACACTCGATCCCAAAAGGAAATCTTTCTAGGTGTAAAATTATCTGCTCCCTTTCACTCCAGAAAAGGAGGCAATGCTTTATATAAGGATGCTTGCACCTCAATATAGCTCCTACATAGAATGCTAATTTCATACTGAAACAGCTCTTTAGGGATGGGGGAAAGGGATGTTAAGCCTCTGGACAGGAAGAGTTCTCTAGTCTTCACTCCATTTGCCTCAGTTCATCTGTAAAAAGAAGTTAATAGCAACACACTTCCAAGAAGCATTGTGAAAATTACATTAAAGGAGCTGGGGAAATCTGATAGCTCTGATCTGCAAGGGGCTTCCTAATGTGTCTGGAAAATAGTACAATCTCACTATATTATTGCTTGCAAAATGAAATCCTTGCTAGAGGAGTCAGACTTTTCACACGTTGAAGGAGGTTTTCACTAGTTATACAAGCCTTAAGTCTTTGATAATTTTTATTTGTTATTGAAGGTACATGGACTGCATTCCACTTCAAATAAGGGAGTGGGAATGAGCCTGTGTTATGTTTGCATTTTCTGAAATTCATTAGAGTCCTCCTTGCTGAGCTGGTAGGAGCTGGGGGTGCTTCACAGCAGGCAGGAGCAGGGATGGGAGAGCAGGGATCTCCCCAGTGGCTCTGTATCCATCTGTGCTGGTCCCAACGGGAGCACTGGAGCTGTTTCCAGCAACAAGCAACAAGCAGCCATCTGTAGTGAGACACTGAGCACCCCAACATATTGACTATGTTCCAGAGACAGGCACAGGGGGGAAAAAACAGGATCTGCAGGAGACTGGCCTGTCACACCCTGGTTTTAAAGCTTTAGCAGAAATTTGATTATTTCATCCTTGAGCACAAGCATGAAATTAACTCAGATGCTAACACCCCAAGCAGCCAGCTCCAGGATTCCAGGCAGATGTCAGAACTCCATGATATGCACTGGCAAGAGGCTGCACTTGTACAAATGTGCCTGTGGACAGCTGCTGGTGGGGAGACAGGAGCAGGTTAGGCAAAGGTGAGATTCGGCCTAGAGCATGAAGCAAAACTGCACCAGATGCTTTGAGCCAACTTGTCTCCAGTTTACATCCACAGTTTTGGCCTTTGCATCTGTTACAAAATTAATTCTCAGCGAATGCCTGTGGAATCATTTGCTACTGTTCATATCTGTATAAATGGCATTGCCCCATCTTAGCAAGTCTCAATTAAAAGCTGATTTGCTTTCATTAAAGGTCCTTACTCCATTCCTGTGATAATCAGAATTACAATTTGTGACCATTATTAATCACAGCCATATGGAACAGCGGATGGAGGGAAAAAAGCGACAGTGGCCTGCAAGTGGATTTGCAGTAAACTCTTTTCTCATATAGAGACCCCCAAGATGTATTTTGTGATGTTATGACAAACAGACCAAAAGCCTAAGTGAATTTAGCTTAAGGCAGGACAATTCCCTTCAAACTCTTGCCTCTCTCTGTCTCCCTCCTGCCTCCTCACCCTTTTTTCCTCCTACCAAGTCCTGATTCCATTTCAGTGATTTCTATTTGCTGCCTGGTCCTGCAGCATCTCAACAGTCAGGCAGCTATGAACACACTCCAGCCTGGAGATGGCTGGTTCATTTAGCTCAGCTAGTCTGGGATAGCATTTCCTACCCTGATGGAAAGCTGATGTAGTTTGCAGTGTTTCTTTATACACTCTGCAGATGTTGTCACTTCATCCCTTGGCCCCTTTCCAGACTGTTGCTAAATAGTTTAAAAATCTCACCACTAAAATCCCCCACTGACCCTAGTATCGATCGCAGTTTCTAATCTATAGCATAACTTTGCCTCTCACCACGTGCTTGTTTCCTGAGCAGCTACAGAAGGGATTATTGATGCGGTGTGACACCAGCATCCGTGGAGCAGGAGAGTGCTCCGAGYAGAAACAGCCTGGCACACACTGAGCCTTCATCCTGAGAGCTCTTGGGGTGATTTTGCTCAGTCAATACACTGAACTTGCCTTTAATAGCCTAGATCTTTCCACACAAAAAAAATAAAAAAAGCCTTCTACACTAAGCTTAGCCAAAAACTGGGGAAACCACCCTGCTCACCGAGTTCTCCCTCTGTGCTCACAGCCGTGGCCTCACGCTGGTGTCTGCCTTGCACTCATGCCTCGTTCATGTTTACCATGTTCTGGCACTGACATTTTGTCTTCCAACTTCAGCCCAGCTGGRTAAGTGGAAAGCATTTTCCTTGTCCTAGTCCAGGTCAAATGTAGATTGGAAACATCATATCCTAAAGCTGGTGATTCACCGAGGAATGCATGAGACCTTGGCCCAGTTTTCACCAGGCTGCAAGGGTCCGAAAGATGTAACATCACTGTTATGTCATGAGGTATTTTGAAGCTGTTTCTGCAGTGCCTACAGCCATATTTCTGAACATAGAATATTTTTTGCTTTCCAAGTTTAGAGATGTAGTCACTGTGCATCACACAGTGCAAATACAGTGGGTAATGAGTGAAGTTTTTAGTGCAGGTCTAACAAAAACTTATGCCCTATACTGAATTTTATTTCATGAAGTAATTATTGCAGAAGGTCAGATCTGAGAGGGGAACCTTTTTCATAAATTCTTTTTCACAGTATTATTCAGCACCTGCCAAATCCAGCAGGAATCCTTCCACTTAATGTTAATGGGCTTTGGATAAAGTCCTCAGTTACCATACTGGATATATTTGCTGAAGATTAATTTGAAAAATTCAGCAAATATTTAATTGATAATAATCATTTATAATAAGAGGCAAATGACAATGCTCCCCCCACAGAAAGTATCAAAGTGTGACTGTGTTATATTCTTGATTAATAACACACACAGCTGGACTCCGGAGCAGCAATGTCACCTTTACAGCTCTGCAGCACTTAATGATACAAAAGGTTTCCATACAACACTTTGTCCAGGACTGGGTTCAAATCTTCTGAAATTAGACACAAACTCTGTTTACTATTTGGTGGGACACCCTCCTCCTCTCCTGGCCAGCTGGCACAGGGACTCCCAAGGCAACCAGCACTGGCCCAGATGAGAGACAGGGAAAGAACATTGGAGAGCTGCAGAACTTGAGGGTGAATGGAGAAAGTTTCTCTGGAGAAATGCGACACCAGTGCATGCAACCTTCAGAAACAGGAGGTTGTCACTCCTGTCATGATCCCACGGTCTTTTCCCCGAGGTATGGTCAAAGCGAGGGGCTCCAACATCCATAGGGCAAAGGCTCAGGCTGTTTTAGCAGCTGTCACTGGCAGCTCCGTGAGTACTTTGTAGTTAAAAAGGGACAGAATCAGCTCTATGGAAGGTATTGTCTCCCCATCCCCACCCTCCAGAGTCTTTTTTGAACACAGCAATAGGGATATTTTAACAGTTCAAAGAAAGATGAAAAGAAAGSAACAAAGACTCTGTTCAGTGTTGTGGAGAAGGTCAGACTTCTGGTTCTAAAGTCTTTGCAAAAACAAAATGGGAAACAAATAATTTCTCTCTTTTCTCCTTCCCCAAGGAGTCAAGTGCTCTGTTAGGTTATCCTTAGCYATTGTGATAAACTTTTTCATCTTCTGATGGAGTTGAAACTTAAAGGGAGTGGAAGAAATATGGAGCTGGAAGAGGCAACATTGCCAGAGGAGAAAGTAATAGCTCAGAAGAGAAATAGGTTCTCCTTGCAAGCTCGCCAGAAGTTACCAAAAGAAAAATCTATTCCAGAGTTTGCTTGTACAGATCTAACACCACTGCTGATACAGTTAATGTGCTTTATAGGAAGTTTAACGTTCCTGTCTAGTCAAACAGCAATGGACCCCATCAGCTGCATGTGCAGTAGCCTCAACTTCTGACATTAGAGAGCTATAAAGAAATGTTTTCTGTATTTTTGAAATATCTTCAAGGAACTCATCTAGAAAGTAGTTGTATCTACTCTTTATTGTATGTAGCAGCTATTATTTCTAGGAGCAGCATTATTTAKTTGATCAGCTGAAAAGTTACCTGTGTTTTAGAGACTAAGTCCTGGAAATATTTAATGCATATAAAATACTGTTCAACTAAATTTCACCAGTCCCAGTGCAGTACCTTAAGTGGATTCCTTCTATGGCTCTGGGATTTAGACACCTTCAGCTATAAAACAAAATTCTTTACAATAATAACTTTTAAAAGCAGGTTTTTCTACCTTTAAAGAAGTTTCTTTGAGAATGCTTTTCTTCTTGCTTTCTGTTAAAGGTTATTTGCCCATCCTATTAATCAGAAGGCTAAAAAGACTCAACATCTGTGGTGATCCAAGTGTCCCAAAGTTTATCACTTTCGATTTGTCTGCTCTAAAAGGGTGAGAATTCCATTTGCCCTGCATAGAGCAAACATAGATCACTCAGACTGTAAAACAAAATATGAAGATCCGAAGCTCAGCTTTTCTTCAGTGCTCATTAATTTTTGAGTGGTTAGAAGGTCACCTGAGATTGAGTCTCAATGTGATTTTAGACCTTGATTAGAAAATATTTTAAAGTTAAGCAGAAGCTGAGAAGAGTCAGAACTGACTGCAAAACACCTTTGAGCTCGCATTCCTTGGAGAAGAAACCATCCTTTACTGTGATGGCAGACTGCTACCCCGAYGGGACTGAACTTTGTCGAGCTCGGAATTATGGTAATATATGCMCTTTTTAAAAAGTCTGGGAATAAGTTTGGCTCAACGCTGCAGAGCACGAAGTCCCTACTGCTGTATGTTTGAACAGCATTCAGTACCTTGGGGTCCCCAGCGTCCCATCCATACAAACCATACAAGACAAAGGCTTCCCTGGAAATGCCAAAGCAGCACTGGGAGCCTGCCACACGCCTTGGGCTGTCACAATCAAGTCAGAGCAGGTTCTGCTGGCGGTGTCAGGGGAAGGAGTCAGGTGTTGCATCATTTTTAGCCTCCCTGAATGCCACTGCGGGAGCAAACAGTTGCTACCTGCTGTGGGTCTAAAAGGGGCTTTTGAGTACAGGCTGAGACACATCCTACGTTTGTAAGCAGCAGCTTTGACTCTGGTGTCATCCCACCATCCCATCGGAAGTGATGGGATAACAGCAGCTGACCTCCCGTGGCAAAAATGACTGGAGGACCTCTCAGATCTGTCCCAGCCCTATTATTCAAGAATCTATTAACTCAACACTTTCATCTCCATCTAGCACCTCCTTCAAGTGTTAATACATTTACAGACAGATGAAGATGAATAAATCCGAGTTCTAGTTTAATAATCTGGGAGTCTACTAGTGGAGTGAGGGGTACACCTTCTCAGCAGTGGGAGGGTACAGCCAAAAGACAACACAGGTGCCTTCTTTCTTCTCCTTTAATCCATTTTCAGACATTCCGTTTCCCCAGCTGCTGATACTGTAAAAATGTTGCTTGGCAACATGGTAACAGGGGAAAAAAAACCTTCAAAAACATTAGGAGTTTTTGTCCTTAGAAATGTACTAGTTCAGCACATCCAGCCTCCTACAGATCCATTTTAGAGGAAGAGGCACAATGATTTCCCCCCATGAACTAGTTCCAAGTGCCTCTAAAGCAAAGCGGCCAAAATGGGACAGGGGAAGGGGCTTCCTCAGACGCTGAAGGGGTGGGACAGACCCTCACACGGGAGTTGCAGGCAGTGTGTGCCCATCTTCATTCCCCTGTCTAACACTGAGGATTCATCTGACAGCTCAGACAAGGTATTGCTTTAATTGCACTTGAAGAGGTGATATCTCCCTCCAAAGGATATTGCCATAATGTCCTAGGATGCAGTGATTACCCTACCCATTCTCCACTCCCAATTATCAGATGCTCCCTAGCAGTGATTAGGTGGAGACACGCCCAGTCTGCTTCCAAAAGTGGCMATACCCAGGCAGAGAAGGGAACAGGCTGCGGAAGACCTGGCAAAGCCCAGGAGTGAACTTTGCAAGAGAAGTCTCAGAAGCAATCACACTCCCTTTCTGCTGACCTCCTGTGAACAGCCACACAAGGGACTACCAGTTAATTACTGMCAAGAATATCCACTGGAGTCACCATTGCCTGAGAATGTTACAGTGTAAAGTCCATAGAAAACAGTTTTAAAGTTCATGGTTTTCCTCCCACTCTCCTCTTGCACAGGAATTTATTGCAGTGCACTTTCGACATCGCCAGAGCTGTGTCTGGTTCACACTGCCAAAGCCTGGTTACGTGCATTTATCATCCACAAGAACACAGCTTTACATCCAGAGGAGATGTTCTGGCTTGTACAAGGCAAGGCACAAGTGATGTAAGTTCTTGCAAACACAAAAAACAAGTACCAATATTTTAAAAGCAAGATCCCAGAAGATATCAGTCTTGATTTAGCTGGAGGTAAACAACAGAGTTGAACAGAGTTGTTTTGACGGCAGCACGGACTTTTCAGCATCGTGTGGCCCCATCTCTGTGCTTATTAATGCAGGGATAAGAAATGTAGATGGTGGGTCTCATAAGATCAGTGTCGAGAGGTCTGTCAAGTTTGAGTTGTGCCTACTGAGCCCCACAGTTACCAAAGCAGGAGGAAATACATTAGAAAGAACAGACTGCAAAACTGGGAGATTCTAGAGTAAATATCATAAATGCCTATAAACAGGAATAAAACACTGAATTAATGCATATCTTTTTTTCTGATTGGAGAGTTATGTAGATCAGGAACAGCTCCCCCGAAGTGAAAAGCCATTGAAAGTCAGCGAAGAATCTGGCCAAATCAGTCTAGACTTGGGAAGTCTGAGCACTGTGCAGGGAAAGAAACATTCCTCCGAAAGGCTGCTGGTAGTCTGCTAACTCAAACTCCTGCTGCAATGCCAATTTAATTAACACGCTTAACTGCTCAGAGATCTCCAGGATTACTCACTGGATTGGCAGCCTTTTCTCACCGCTAATTGTGTTACTTCACAGCGAACGAGAGCGAGATGAATGAGTACAGTAGGCGCCATCTTTTCCTGCCGAAGGAGGACACCGCACCGAGTAATTTGACTTTGACATACTGTCTTGTTTTCGCACGTTTAGCCCGCATAAATAAACGCGCGAGAGCCGCTGGGCGCTGCCGAGCCGCATGGCAGCGAAGCGGAGCCTCCCGGTGCCGCTCCCGGCACGGGGACCTGGCAGCGCCTGGTGGCACAAACACCTCGCTCCGCAGAGCCCAGCTCRCCTCCCAGACCACCGCCCAGCCCGGGCCGTGCCTGTCCGCGTCWGGACAGGGTCCTGGTGCGCAAACAGCCCCAGAGGCTCTGGTTAAACAGAGTCTCCCTCGCTGAACAGMTGCCCTGAAAACGCTTCTCGCGTTTGAGCGGCGCTCCCCGACAGAAGGGGCAGAAATRCCATGGCAATAGTGCCGGTGTGGACAGAGCCTGAGGGGAGAGCAAACACATGATGCTTAAGGGATGCCAACACTCCTCCTAAAGAGCCTGATACTCCCAGATTAGCTCATCTGTTTGTACCGACGCTGGAGCATCCAGAAGGGAGACAATCAGCAGGATGAAAAGGCACTGAATGTTTTGGGTCCTTGGAGTCCTGCTGCTTTGAGGAGAGGCCTCCAGCTATGCCAAGGGACAAGCCTGCAGTTTTTTTCACTGTGGAGARTTGGAGTTTGGAATTGAGGGCAGCCTTAGGGCTCCTCTGCAAGTGCAGCCTAAATATAAACCTGCACCCATGAATTCACTGGAAGCTTCAATGCTGGTTTCAACTTTAAATGTCARTGCAAGATTAAATCTGGAAGTCAGCAGTGATAGTTTATGCCTCCTGAAGATACATTTCTAGAGGCATCCAATTCCTTCATTTAAATTGCAGTTTAGGCAATTAGCCTCTGGRCTTTTGCGTAAGGGGCAAAGGAGAGCTAAAGGCAGCCACAGAGCTGCCCCCTTCATCTCATTGGCACTCTTGAGATGTTCTCCACCTCTCAGAGAGAGGAAGTTACCCCATTTACCTGTGATATGTACCTGGGGCATTCCTGCTATGAGATTGCCTCAGACCCAGGGGAGTCCAATCTCTATTTCACAAACAAACTGAAGTATAGATCAACTATAAAAATATTTTAAGCAGATCCATCCCCCATAGGCTCAGCATTTTTATTGAAAATATTGGTATAGGTAAGCTTGGGTTTTAATCCCAGCATGAAAGACAAATTAACATTTCAGCACGAAAATGAAAGCTCTTTCTCAAGTCATATCTTCAGGACTTTCCCTGTGAACCCTAAGCCACCCTTGCACAAGTGGTGCTTGTAGTCTAACCAACTCCAAAGGATATTTTTCAGGTTCCTCGTGCATTCAGAGAGGAAAAAGCATCACTAGGCATTTAGGAGAGGACCAAACCAGGATGATTCACCAGTGCCCAAGGGGAAGGTGTTTTCTCCCAGCCAGAACATGAACTCAAATCAACCTCTGCAGCAAAGCAACACTCCATAACAGGGAGGGGGAATATAGTAGATGTCAAAATGTTTCTAACTGCCATACAGCATCATATATTTATAGTTTAATTCCTCTTGAGCAAACCCACTGACACCTATGGCTTCAGCACTATTTGGAAACAACAGTAACATACATGTATCTGACTTGATCTTTACAACCTTTATTACAATTACAGTGTTTGCATTATGACAAACTGAGAAAGTCTAAGCTGAAAGCATCAAGCAAAGGGCCTGTGCTTTAGAGTTCTACTGCTGAGGAGAGAAACCACGCTTAAAAACACAGTTCCAAAAAGCTCAAGTTTTCAGCTTTTTATTGCCCGTAGGAATTAGCTGATGAAGTTGCTCGGTGTTTTATTCTTCAGTTATTAGTCCCAGTGAATGAGAAATAATTCCTTTTTGTTTCTTCCTCTTTTCACAGTGTAAAGCTTGGCAGAGTTATAGGAACTTCAGCACAAAAAATGAACAAGACACTTCGATGTTCCAGATGAGGGAAAGAGCCATGCAAAGACAGACTCAAAGTTGTTCTAAATGTGGGTTTTGCAGTTTGCACAGGGGCAAGAAGGAAGTATTCCCCCTTCCCCAGTTACACCCATGCAACTCACCCATAACAGAGCAAATTTGGCTTGTTAAGTAACAAAAATTCACAGGCAACTTGTGTTTGTTTGGGTTTTTAAGAGGCTGAATTTGTATATTCAACTATTAAAAATTAAAACTTCAGACTCTAACAAACACTGGTTTAAGCCAGTCTTGCTTCCTCATTGTCCATTTTTCACTCCTTACAACGCATTTCCAGCGTGCCAACACCCCCAGTTGTGCCAGTATTACTGAAGGAATTCTGCTGAAGGAATTCCACAGATTAGGAATGAATAGAAAATAAAACACCAGCTCCACTGCCCCAAGGCTGCCAGAGTTAGAGAAGCATTTGGACAACACTCTCAGGCACGTGGGATTCTTGGGGTTGTCGTGTGCGGGGCCAGGAGTTGGACTTGGATGATGCTTGTGGGTCCCTTCCAACTCAAGACATTCTATGATTCTTTTCCTCTTAAAAACGAGAGATTCCTTTTTCCAGTTCCCAGTGGTGCTGCACAAGCACTTGTCACACCTGAGCTCCCAGAATGGATTCCCAGCTAAACATTGGTGTGTCAAGAGGGATCCATGCAAGGGAGAACGCTTTGGGTGTTTTGCCCAGTGAAACCACAGCCTAACCATGGCTTTAGTCCATGTAGGAGAACGGCTCCTGCCAGGGGTGGATTTCATGGAGTTTTTATGTAGTGTTCACATGGCACAAAGAGTAGATGAACTGATCGAAACAGTAAAAACCCTACACAGAAAAATTCTGCTCTTAAATTTCTTTCTATTTTATATTTTCAGCTTCATCTGAAAAATCCATTCTTGTCAGAGGACTTGCATTCGTATCTTTGATGCAAGATCACTTCCAGGAACTCTGAAATTACTTGGAGTAAGTCACCTACTCAGTGTTAAACTTACAAACACCACGTGTACCAAATCACACCCATTCACATGCCATTTTTCCTAGACATCTTTGACTTAGAACACTATTTTTTCCTATTGCTAGCTGCAGAATTTTCTTTTTGTTCCTTATTTTTTTTTAGATAGAAAGTTCACATTTCAAAGTCTCACCATCCAAAAATGTACAGGTAGCAGATAAACCAACTTAGATATCTATTTTGAAGTTATGAAAGGTGATTGACCTTCCTCATGATAGTTTGGGTGTAATATATGACATACAACTAAACATTTTTCTGAGGAAGGAAAAAAAGCCTAAGAATCAACCAGGGATTGCTTTGAGGCTGCTCTATTAATTGCATCTTCTTTAATATCCCAGTCATCAATAGAATCTGCCATCAATTTCAGTCCTATTAATGGATGCTATTAAAACATTTATAACCGGATACTTCCAACACAAACAACTGCAAAAATATTGGTCTATGTTTAAAGGTTTGCATACTCTGTTGAGCAGACAAAATACTGAGTGGTGACTAACCTATATGCTTAATGACACATACCATCCCATCATCAGGATATTCATTTTCCTGGGCTCATCTGAGTAAAGCAAGGATATCTCTGTACTGCCATCTGCTTTGATTCTTATTTTGTTGTTGCTGTTCAACCGTTGCTCACAAATAGAAACACTCCAAGTGTAGCACAGAAGTCTTGATGCAGTTTCAGAGACATTTCACAATAAAGTACACAAGAAAAATATCCCAAGTAGTGTTAGAGTATAAATTATGGCAACTTAAGGTGTGGCACTGGTGAGCTCGAGCTCCTTTTCTGCTACTAAGGGGCTGGGAAGCCCTCTATTTGCTGGGGCAGGACTTCACAGCAAGAGGGAAGAAGTAAGGAAAACGAAAGAAATCTTGTTAGAGGCCAAAATTGCGAAGTTGTTGTAAACAGTTCTCATTTGAAGAGATTTTTGAACACATTTCCTTTTATTTACTATCTATCCTACAGCACAAGTTTCCTTCGGGAAGCTCTAGGGCTTTTATTTCACCTACCTACCCCCACAGCCCACACGAAACCTGGCAGAGATCACTCTCCAGCCTCCACAGAAGGGCATGGARAAACACTTTGCCTAAATATTACTGGGAAGTGAAAAAAAAATGCTTCCAGGAGTTCTGAGAAAGCATTTATGCAAAGCAGGAACTGAGAAACCCTGTGTCTGCTAATGCTCCAGTGACAGGGAGCAGATTACAGCTGGAGATAAAAACCCTCTTGCCAATTGCTGGTGACAGCAGCCAGGGCCAAGTTCAAATAGCCAGAGGGACTCATAAAATGAACAATGCCATTAAGCTGAACCTGGGGAGGATTCCAGAAACGCTGGATTATTTTCCGAGTATCCTGCATGAGGTGATGTGCCCTGTCTTTCAAAGCAGAGAATCAATGTCCAAAATGAGCAAAGCTCAGAAAAAGTGTTAATAGAGCATCAAGTCCAGACAATATTTGTCATATTTGCATGTCCCAACTCCCCAGCAGCCATTTGGACTTTGCATATCTCAGGTTAAGCACATCACTCCCCCCAGTGTCACCAACTAAACCCCCACAGCTCAGGCACTGTGGGTGGCCCAGAACAGTCCTCAGGCAGTTCCTCTACACAAACACAGAGGAACARATCTGCCCAGAGAATTCACTGCCTGCATCAGTAACACCAATTCCACCTCTATTAGTCAGAAAGCATTGAAGAAAAAARGCGACACGTAGAAAAAAAGCCCTTTTAAGATGTCGATTCATTGCCATCCATCGAGAATTCCACTCTGTGGCGTCACCTGGAACARCAACTCAGGAACCTCAGTGGAAAGATCCCACCCAGATCTCTGGGAGGCAAGAGCTGTTCAAAGTTGGATGCTTTYCTCCAACTTCTCAATTCTGAGCTTGACGCCACTAATGAAATAATTTTTTCAGCCGGGTCTGGTTGATACCAGCTTAATTAGTGCCAGCTTCAGGAGTTACATGGAGGAGAGTTTTGTATCAAGTGGAGCCATAACAGAGTTGTCAAAGTTTTTGTGGCAGAAGTGCACATTTCTGACGTGATTTCTTATTTTAATAAACTGCAGTAAAGAGTAGTGAGACTCCTAAACTGCATCCACATGACACAGGGAGATTACAGAAGGCCTGGAATCTCTTCCAGCTCAGGATGTCCCTGTGCTCTCCTCTATTCAACAGAAGGGAACAATGGTCTTATCTTCCAATGATGCAACTTAAAATGAAGATGTGCTTTTTAATATGCACAAACTGCTTTAAAAACTTCATTTCGGTTTTGAAAATTTTCCCCCAGAACGACAAAAACCAGGCTTTGAGCCAAAGAGCAAAGCTCTTAACATAAAACTTCAATAAAGAACAAAGACCATCTATTTCATCTCTCCGAGGTATTTACAGCATTACCCAGAAAGGGATTGCTGTGGCTATTAGCTGAGTAGTTACACTGTAGTTTGAGAGACTCATTACAGTGCTCTACAATTATTGCCAGCTCATCCTAAATTACCAGCTTCTCGAAACCCGSGGGGTGTAAACAGCGCTCAAGAGACAAAGACCTGACAGTGTCAAGCTAATACAAGASCAGTAAGTTCTCCATCTGTGAAAGAGCACAGTCAAGTGTGGTCCACTCCCCGGCACCAGCCCCTGCAGATCGCTTCATTCAAGCAGCAGGATGAATCAGAGGTCTTGAATGGGTGTGGTTGGAGGCTCTGAGCTGACACCACATCATTCAAAGCAGCAATATTAATGTAGAAATTTTTCCCATCCCAAGCCCTCCCCTCCAAACAAGTCACCTGCAGCTGAGATTTTGGGCAATGGGAATTCAAGGCTGGTTTGACGCAAGATAAAATTAAGTTCTTTTTTTCAGTAGTGTTGGAAAAAACTGAGATGGCTCCTGCCATGGCACTGTTGGAGATCAAACAATACAGGATAAAACAACCAGTGCAGATGACTGAAACCAAGCAGTAGAAACAAATCATTGAGAACAGYCTGAGACACCCTGGGGCAACCCAATCCTTTGGGTTTATCAGAGCCAACCACAGGGTAAAAACCATTCCTCCAAAACATCTCCAACCACCTCCTCTGCCACACCACCACCCACCCCACAGGGTTAGGTACCTCTGAGAACATAATTTCTTGCAGAACAAGGGAAGGGAAGCTCCAGAGCAGGAGGTCCCTGCAAAGCCAGCCTCCTCCAGCACTGTCCCAACACCAGGTGCAAATCTAACACCACTGCAGCCACCCAGCGGCTCAGAGCTGGCTTCAAACTCTCCTCCAACCCCTCAGATGGCCTTTACACCTCCAGTTAACTGAAAAAGCACCAAAGCAGCCAGATTTCTACCTCCACACATCAGCATCCCCCAGGGACAGCGCAGCTGCCCAGTCCTCTCCACGCAGCCCACTGAGGTGCTTCAGAACGGAATCCACACGAAAACCACTCCAGCATATTTATTCCCAGAGAACTGATGAGTAGAGTGCTTTGTGAAGCTTGTTTCACCTCAGGATAACCAACACCCTCAGCCACACTCTGTTATAAACCTCCTTGAGTCCTACCTTGCAGTTCCATGCATGAGTGGCCTCATCCCTCCCGAAGTGGGGATCAGCAGTGGGTCAGCACCCACATGTGAGAGGTCCAACTGACCTCAGGCAACTACAACTCCACTCTCTTCTGGCCTGGAGCTTTATAAATGCTCCCCAACACCCCCTGCCCTCCCACCTCCCTTTCACCACCAGTGTTGGGTCAAGGATAACAAGCACTCCACTCAGCCCTTCCTGTCCCGGCTCACATCCACCCCCAGAGCAGCCCTTTGGAGATGCTTCCTGCCCCCTGGAGAAGGAGCCTGCTGTGCCAGGCAGGACGTGGCAGCTTCTCAGCTCGCTGTCCTGCCCTGCCACCTCAGCACAAGTCTCTTGATTTCTCTGGTGACCCCGTGGGCACAGCAATCTTGGGTCCTGCAGGCTGGGCGGGCTGACAGTGGAGGCAGAAAATAGAACATCCTTGGAAAACACAAAATTCATTCTTTTCAGTGCAGCTACGAAGGACACCAAAGCCACGATAACCTTTGGTAGCTCAGCTCCTTGGGCTTCTTCCCAGGGCAGAGCTCAGTCCCCAGCACACGGAAAGATGGTGGCTGTTAATCACAGCTTCCCTCCTCTGCAGCCCGGGAGGGAAGGTTAAACACCAGCAGGACCTTATCTTTAGCCCAGCAGCCATTTTGGGGGTCTATGCAGGGTGTCAGCAGCACGGTGATGAATAAGGGAGTGTTTCTCCTTGGCAAGGCTTTCCATCTTGTGAAATGAAGGCTTGACAGCTCTGCTGTGTGCAGCCTGCCCTGCATGTCGGCTTCAGCAAGGGGAGGGCAGCAGCTCCACGTCCAGGGTCACGGTTCCAGGTTGGCAGTAGCAAAAACAACAGCCCAAGGACTTGGGGAAAGGAGAGCAGAAATGTGCAGAGAAGGGTAGGGGGTTTGGCTGAGTCTAATTAGCAGGAAAAAACTAGGGAAAAAAGGTCTAAATCTCAATTTAACTGACCTTCACTGCTGCTAAACTTCTCTGTCTTCTTATCATCTCACACATGACAGGAAGCAAATCTGGTGTATTTATTGTCTGAGTGTACTTGATACAGACAGCCACCCTCACAGCCCCACTATCCTCCAGCTTTGGGGGGCAACACCCAGGTTAGAGGGCATTAACCAGCTTAGGGAGGTGTTTGTGCCCCTTGGAATACAGAGCATGCAAGGGTAGGGTGGCCTCTTGAGAAAGGACTGAGGGACAAAAGATGTGCACCCAGAAAGTGGCTGAGTTGCTGGGCTGAGAGCCAGCTGAGAGACCTGGCCTGCTCTGTGGGTGCATGGTGAGAGAGGGACATGAGTTAGTGAACCCACTTATTTCATAAGCTAATGGTCCCAGTTTGCAGTCTAAAAAATGCTGGCTTTTACTTTTTAAAGCCTGATTAGATTTCCGATGTGCTAACAATTATGGAAATATTTAAGCAGCTCCCCCCAGAAAATCCCTAAAGCTTTATCTGAGAGTCCCATTATATTCCTTCTTTTCTACCCCATCTTCCCACCTTGGCTGGCACTGCCTTTTTGGTCTTCTCCCCTACCTTCTGTCCTGACCACCAGCAAAGTTAGTGAACCAGCACAAGCACAGTAAGTGCAGCTTGCTTCAGCTTTGGGAAACAGCATTGCAGTTGCTGTTGTATCATCCCCTCAATCCAAGTGTTGCAGAGGTGCACATCAAACCCTGCTACCCTCGTGCTGTTCTCTTGACACACTCTAAGGACCACTCAGGCAGCAGCTGAACTGCTGGTGCGACACAGTGCAGCCCACCCATGGAAAGGCTGGGATGGTATTTCTGTTTGCAAATAATGTTCATCAGAAGACTCCTCAAGGCCATGTGCATCGCAAGCTCTCTGCAGCCCTCCACAGATGCAGCCAAGGCCCCCCTGTGCTGTCCTGGCCCCTGTCTGTGGGTGGGTACGGGAGATGCACTCTYAGTCACGACAATGCTTCACCTTCCAGGAATGCACCTTTTGTGGTCCCCAGCTTGTGAAGGGTTCTGCACGAAGATGAGACACAATCCATCCTAAATGTAGAAATCACTCCTACAGGGGGATAAATAGCTTTCTGACAAGTAGACAGAAGCTAATTGAAGACTTTCGCTAAAATTGTAYGGTAGCAAAAGGTAGAAGTTTAATGCTAAGGCTGCTATGAGATAACAGAGAGGAGAGATAAGTGTTGGCTCTGCTTGTTGTATAGACTATGCTTGTTCCAAGAAAAGTTAAGAAATAAGTCCACCTCCCAGAGAAAAATATTAATATCTGTTAGCTCGTATTCCCACTGCTAATATGCATATGTGTCATCGAATTCTGGCATCATTCCTCCCTTTTAAAATATTTTGATGATGTCTTAACTTTTCTAAATTCCTTCATGAGGTTAGAATGGATAAGACAATGCTGGTGAGCTGTGTTACTCAGATGTTCTTTTTATTATTCATTACATAAGGCTGGTGAACTAGGAAGTTGATTATTATTCCATGGGAACAGAGACAGTTTGGACAGCTAGATTGGTACCAYTAGAAACAAAAGAAAACCAAAGCAAGACAAAAAATCTGTAGCAGCAAAACAAAGACAAGCTTTTGCTGGGTCAGCTCCTGTGCATCGCCTTAGGGAAAATAGATGCCTCTGTTGATTTTGCAACTTTTATTCCTCAGCTCAGGAGGAGGCATTTGGGAGGAAATTATGGAGGGTTTTACTTGGAGGAAGTTTCATTTTCAAACTGCTCTGCCCACTTGAGCTTGGCACAGAAGGTCTCTCAGGGCCCCCTTTTGTTTCTCGTGTGCTGGGGAGYGTTCAGCAAGCAGCTCCTCAGGATGGGGTGGAGAATGATCAGGCAAACAAACTCACTCCTCACATCTTTGGTCAGGAGGAGATTCCAAGCCTGAGTGAACTATTGCAGTTCATTGCTTGGCACTTTAATCATAGCAGTGAACTGAGGCTGGTGGCTTTGCATCCGAGATCTGGCCAGACTCAGTCAAATTAACCCCTTTTTGGACTTTACATTTGTGAATTTTTTCCACAGTGATGGAACTTAAAAAAGGRCACTCACATCTCTCGTTGCTGCTTGGTGATCAATATGGAAATGTCAGAGAGGTGTCTAGCAAGATGTGTCTTTGAATCCTCCAGAGTATTTGCTGTGCTGCACTCAGAATAACACAGCAGTGCTGTGTCCTRTACATGAGAACATTGCCATTCCCATAGGATGTAGAGGTGCTGACAATCTCAGAGTGTAGRGAGCCCATGGGTGTGCACGTGAATGGCTCACAGACCCTGAGCAGTGAGTGCCTGCCTCTCGCTGTCAGGTTTTTGGTCTTCTCTCTGGATTCCCCACTGGAACTGCACTGTGCCCTGCCCAAGTTTTATCAGGCACTGCCAGAGGGTAGCTTTTCAAGAAGGGAGCTCTGACTGCCTGGGGAATGGGAACAGCCATGTCCTCACTAACCTCTTGCACAGAATAACTCAACATTACTGTTTGTATCCGCTCTAGTATCATCAGACCAAAATTCTTGATGTGTTGTTAGTCAAGCATTTCAACATGCTCAGCACTTCTGAGAAACCCTTTCAGAAAGGTCTCTCCTTTTACATTTCACACAGGTTCATGTCAAGTCCCTGATAAAACTGCAGAGCAATAGGACACTGCTGTAGGAGTAAGAACTGTTTGTATATATTCCTTCCYTTGTATATTTACTGTTATTATTCACTGCTTAAATAAGAATTGATGGCTTGTGTGCAGTGTTTCTTTGGGGGATCTGCCAGTGCAGTGATGAAATGGGTGTCCTGCCTGGCCAACAGCRATTACTGTCCCCTCTGTCTTTGCAGCCTGCAAGTCAGTCTTTGTTCCTGCCAGTGGCACGGAAATTGCCTGTCCAGCCTGATGGGTTTGTTCCTGCCTTTATGACCTGTCACACAGCTGGGCAGCCCCTGGAGAGTCAGGTTTGCACAGCGCTGTTCCAGGTTTCCTGCCGATAAAAGAAAACCAACAAAAAAACCCAACAAAACCCCCTCRAAGGCCAGGTGGCTGCAGAAGGCAGAAGGGCAGGTGGACTCGAAATCTGCAGCTGAGCAGTTGGTGAGGCTGTGCCAGCCCCAGCGGGACCCAGCACCTGCACTCCAGGTTGGCAGCACCAGCAAGGGCAGCGAGGTGAGGGAGCAGGAAACACACGCAGGGAGGAGCTGAGGAACCAGCCAGGGAGAGGGAAAGGAGTCAGAGCAGATGGGAGRGCTGTGGCACTCCCAGTCTGCAGTGTCCACGCTCAGCTGTGAGCCCTGGGATCTGGCACGGAGACCAGTGTGSCTATCCAGCTGCCAGGTGCCTCAGGGGGGCCAGCACAAGCTCTGGATAAGATCGTGAAAGATCATGTAGGCCTAACTTTTATATMATGGCAGGATTATATGATTTAGAATATAGAAGAGAAAACCACGCAAAAAGCTGTGCCTGGGTTAGGTCAGGCAGYAAAAGCTCTAATGGGACCTCAGGGGACACTGGCTGCCAGAACAAAAGAGCTCTCACGTTGGCCAGGCTTCTCCAGCCCTCTTCTAAAGAAAAGGCAGCAGAGTCTTGCTCCCTCTGTGTTTCCTTTCTTTGCACGTCTYTGCTTTTAAAATGTAACCTGGACGTCACAGAAGCTGAAGAGATGTTTGGTTTTGCTCTCCACCACAGCCTGGAGAAAAATTGRTGTTACATCAGAATTAATCTAGAGCACTACAAGTGATGAGAGGCCTGCAATTCTCAGGTCTAATCAAAATATGACTTTTGGAAGAACTTTGGATGCTCTGTTTTCAGTTGTTTCAGAAACCTCCATGTAGCCACTGCCTATTCTCAGTGTCAGAGAGGTTTAAAATCATTCCAGTAAAATGAGAAATCTCCTAAAAATTCTACCATGCCTTGRAATTATATAAACTGTGATAAATGCTGAAAAAGTTTGATCCCTTTCCCACCACTTTTCATTTTTATGCACTTCTCATTTCAAGGGGTCCAAGGAAGAAAGCTGTGAAGTTATCGTCCCTCAAGGTGCTCTCAGCAAGGCTGGAATGGAAATCCTGTGGCAAAGGCTGTGCCTGAAGCATGTCCAACTAAGAAGATAATCAGTGAGATTATTTTGAAGTGCTTATCCAAATTGAATCTGGTAACTTTTATGTGGTTTTAGCACATCCCTGAAGCCTCACATTACCATGACACAAACATGACACAGTGCATCCTGTTGCTGTCTTACTTCTTGATGGATGATTTTAAAAAGCATCAAAGTTCTGTGACAGGCTTTGAATGTCGATTTCTGTAGGAACTTTTAGGGAAAAAAAAAAATCAAAGTTTATGGGGAAAAAACCTTGGAAAAGCCTATTCATGGAGATGTTCGCTAAAACTTTTACTTATTTTATTTTGGTTCTTTTCCCCCCAGCAAGGGCTACAGTGAGCACAGCATGGGCAGACCAATACTGGGAAGGTGGAGAAATGTTATTTTATTCACATGGGATCTAATCCCTGTCCTGCTGCAATCAGCAGCTCTGTTGAAGTTGATTGCCTCAAAAATTAAATTTAAGCCCAGGCACTCTGAAGAACGTGTGTTCCATGTCTGAGCTGGGAGGAAACAGCAAAGGGTGGGTGGACGAGGAGGGGGTATTTTGCTTCGTAATAAACAACAAGGAGAACATCAGTGGGCACCAGGGGCTCGGGGACAAGGGGGTGACACAGGGCCAGGGGCTGCTGGGTGTCACTGGGGGCTCCTGGGCCAGGCCTGTGTGAGTGGCTGAGGGAGAGGAGGAATCAGCATGGCTTAGTCCCCATCACYTCCTTGCTCTCCATCTCATTTTTTCTTATTCATTTGTGTCATTACTGTGTTCTTTTGTCCTCCATGCTAATTTGTTATTCTRTTATCTGTGGAGGTGGCTTCACAACACAATTAAGGAAGAGAAATCAACATTCCCAACGTGCTGCGTTGTACTTGCTCTGCTAACTGTCTTTTGAAAATCTGTATTTAATTAAAATAGAACATTGGGATGCTGTTTTGGAAGGTTGCAAGACTGTTCTGTCTCCAATCCACTGAACTGTTTATTGATCTTTTCAGATTGCTTGCATTTGTAGTAATTTTTGATGCATTATGTTTCGTACTTGTGTCAAAATCAAAATAACAATGGATGGACGCAAGGAGAAAAAAATCTCAGATTTTCTTCTGAAAAGTAACAGGTATTTGCAAACTGCAGWCTTTTTCTTTTTATCAAAATAAGAGAGGAAATTTCCTGGGCACAAATAACAATAAATTGACCTTTGAATATTTCTCTGTCCTAGGGATTAATTTGTTCTGTTTAATTATGGGATTAGCATTCTTTATTGTGACATTGTTATCTTTTTTTTTCTTTTTAGACATGCTCTGCCTTCATGCTATGGAAATGACTGATTGAACGGATTCCCTCTGTACCAAACAAATGCTACTCCCACTCCACGGGCATTATTTGTGCTGGAAATAATTGTTGGAAATTTGTGAAAAGCCACATTCAAACCAGGACCATACCTGACTATTTGAGAATATAAACCCAGGATCTTAAAGCGATTCATGAGCATGCACTGATCTGGGGTTTTCTTTTTTCACAGCCGGTGAACAGCCAGCCTTGCAGTACATAAAAATACCTACTTTGGGGTCAGGGGAGGACTTCAGAGCAGTTCCCCCATTTACCATTGCCTCTGGGATTGGTGCAAAATTGCTGCTGCTCCTGCCCTGGGTCAGCTCAAGCTTCCCCACACCAACCCAGTGAGTGTCTGACAGGGSGATCCAGGGGAAAACCTTTTTTAGTGGGGCCAGCCAGGTGATGAGCTCTGCTCACAGCCATCSCAGCACCCTGAAAGTAAGACTCTGCTCTTTTGTCAATCACTCTTGTGTTTTTAATTGCCATCCCCACAGCAGATTTCATAGGAAGTCAGGGCACCCAGCCAACACTATTAAGAATGTAAATACAGAAGTGTTTCTTTTCCATTGCTGTCTAATTACCTTTGCCCCCTGAGAAGGCAGCTGATGTGAGGAGGGACCCATTCCCATGAAATCAACTGGGTCTAAATAGAGGCAATAAACTTTTTCAGAGACTCCAATTCATAACACAGTGCTGGGAAAGGAAGAGTTCATCCAGGAGCTAGGAGCTTAGCTAATACCTGCCCTTCCTGGAAATKATCATAGTGGGTTACAATCTGTTCCCATACAGGTTTTAATTAAGAGTAACAACATCAGAGGGAAAAATCTACATATTTACTGATATAAATCTATGCTGGGGAGAGATTCTGCCCCCCAGTGGGATATCCAGTGATTAAATATACAGCAGTGGAAACCAGGAGAGGTCTTTGCAGCTCTGCAGCACTGGGCTTCTTCCTTTTGCCYGGTGAGTCCTGCTGGGGTGGGATAGAGGTGCCTGGGCAGAATTCCCCAGCAAATCCTGCTCCCACTGCCAAAGAAGATCATAGAATGGGTTGGATTGGAAGGGACCTTAAAGCTCATCTCATTCCACCCCCCTGCCATGGGCAGGGAACCTTCCACTAGAACAGGTTACCCAGAGCCCCRTCCAACCCGGCCTTGAGCACTGCCAGGGATGGGGCAGGTTTAGGGATCTGCCTAAATTGCTTGCTGAGTAACAAAGCCAAGTGAGATTTGTGCCTTGAACCCCAAGAAACAAATGAAGACTGTGAACCTAAAAATCTTTCTGTGCAGGAACAGTAACTACCGAAAGAAGAAGGTTCTCTGAGCTCAAGTGTTCTTCGCACGCCTCTGCTCCTCTGAAGAGTGAAATTTCCAAGCTGAGGTAGAGAGAAGTTTCCAATAAAAAACTTCAGGGTCATTTATTTCTCTGTAAATCTAGCCTTTTAAATAAAAAATAGATATAAATAAGTCTCTGCTGCAATATACAGTTACCAGCTGTAAAAATAAATAAACAGCCAGGGGCGTGAGGAGCCCTGCTCTCTGACATTCTGTCACTTCTCAGTGGTACTGGCTACTTCACCTTCAGACCTTCTTTTCCTCTTTGAATTCACTTTGRTTTTCTCTGCAACTGTGTTTGACACTTTGCATGATGGATGTACYATGAAAAAAACATCTCATTGTCTTAAGATATTCTAGAAAACCTGGTTCAGTTCTTTTTTAATTCATATATATGTGCAGAGTAAAGTTTCCTCTAAGTAAGTCTGAAGATCCTTAAAATTCATGAGCSTTTTTCTGAGGCAAGACTCAGGTGCATCCCCATCCCTATTTCAATATTTTATGGCTTGGCCCCTATGTTTTTTTGCTTCTGAGTTGATGTTTGCTCTTGAAATCGCTGCGTTGTCAGCCCGATCCTGCTAAATGAGCTGTTCACCTGAATCGAAACTGTTGGCCATCTGGAATCGTGCTTGAAAAAAGAGCCCAGGTTGGGCGTATGAATAACAATCCMCATTCCCCGGCCTCCAATGAGGCAGAAAAAGATACACTGTCAGGGAGATGACTGAAAAAGGTTGTTATCTGCGTTAGTGATGGGCTGTGATTATCACGTCCTCCAAGCTGCCTTCCCTGATGCCTTTCTGTGTGGAAGCACAGCCGCTGGCTTCATCGCCTGGAAGATGCTGCAGCTCCCCGGGCCACAAGGACCGAGAGCTGCAGCTGCTTTACCCCTCAGCCGTGACTCCAGGGCTCGTGKAGTGGAGGCATCCCCAGCACCTGTAAGAGGATATTTCCTGTGTGTCACGGTCCCTGGCATGGGGATTGCACACAGCAGGTCTTACTCAGTCGAGTCCTTTGCCAAATCATTTCTTTGCTCCTGAAGGTTTTCATAACAAACACTCTTTTGAGGCCACTCTGAATTTGCTAAAGCAACATCTTTTCATTAGGGAGCTGGGCTGGATGTCTGAGATAATAATAACTGGAGGCTATTTTCAGCAAGAGGACAGGAAGGAGTGGTAGAGTCTTGTCATCTCCAGCGTGTACTTCACTGCTTCTCACCACAACACATCTGACAGGAAAAAAAATTGATGTGCGAGTCCATAATTTATGTTGCAGTGCAACCAGTACATGCGTTTTCCCCCAGTGAAAATGATACTCAGTTTTCCCTTTAATACTCAGAAATGAAGGGGAAGGAGAACTGCTTAGGAAACTCAGCCTGGGATTTCTAGTCACAAGACCCCACAGCAATCTTAGGCTCTTCCAGTTTGAAATTATTGAGGCCATACTCTGGTTTATTTTTTGGTCATATAAAAAGTTATAAGAAGTGCAGACAGACACATGGAGAAAGAARAGAAAAGATAAAGCTCACAGTACTCCCATACTCGTTGGTAAAGACACAGTCCCAAAATTTTCCATGTTTTGCTGCATAAATTCTGTGGTTTTCAGCATAAATCAACAGAATGTTTATACACATTGAGACCTGTGGTGGTTACTTCCTCCAGCACTACTTGTGGGATATAATGAGTTAATAAAGCTGGAAATGGCCACCCATCACAGTGATTATACTGATTTAAAGAAGGACTTTGAATCCTGCTCAGAACTACAGACAACAGAAAGGACAGCCCTGGCCAAAGCAAGTGAAGAAGTGGCCTCTCATTTCTTCCCCCTTTGGCTCATGTGAAATGAATCTCTCTGCATCCAATCTGATGAAAACTTCCTGTGTGTCCCTTGAGCCACTCCTGAAACATGTCAGAAGCATCTATCTCCTTGTTAATCTGACATTCTGTATCCATGAAAAAGTCAGCATCTCATTCAGACAAACCAGTCTGAGCACTCCATTTCCTCTTCTTGTTCCCTATTTATTTTTCAGGTAACAAGTAGCAGCACAAAAAAATCTTGCTGTAACAGAGTCTTCTGCGACAGCTGCTGAAACAGAGCTGAAATATTCAGATTGTATTTCTGGAGGTCTGTTTTCCTTGTTGCTGTGATTTTCTGCGTGTCTCCCTCCACTAATTTTCTCGTTGTCTGTGCTACACAATCACAGCCAGTGCCCTTTTCCCTGAGACCACTGCCACAGGTTACCTGTTGGGAACAAAACTCTGTCTCCAGCAGAAAAGTGATAGAAAAAGGGAGAGGCAGGACTGAGAGACAAAGACTCTAAATGCTGCAGTGAATTTCCCCCTTTCATCTGTACAAAAACTCAGGGTGTAACAGCCTCCTGGCTGGGCTGGAAATTCAATACAGGAGCGGAAAGTATCCCTCTCCCTTTGCCAGATTAATTGTGGGATTCATTGCTTGACTTGCTCATGGGAAAGGATGTTTGTGTGCATACCTGCTGCTCCCTGTGCCTCCAAGCAGGATATGCAAGGAAAAGCAAGATATGGAGTGGGGAAGGAGCGGAGCCCCCACCCACGCGCGCACTCCTGCGGCAGAGCGGGTGCTGCGGGAACRGGTTGGCAGCTGCTCGTGCCAGCAGGGAGAGAGCTGGAACTGCCTCCCAGCTATGTCATGGCTCTTGCTGGAGGGAGCTACGTGGTGGTCCGGGGCACAGGGTGCTGCTGCAGCACTCCAGGTTCACTTTTCCGGAGAAAATAGACCTCTTTATTGCACTTTACAAAATTTCACAGGTAAAATTTAGCTCTCTGTTGTCCCTTAGATTCCACCATGAATGAAAAAGAGGACCTTGCCCCCTGTTCAAAACCTTGGGGTCACATCTCCCATCCTGTTGCACAAAATTCAGGGGGATCTGCAGTGTTAATCCCTCCATCTCCTTCTTCCAATTATTTCTCTGRGAGAGACAAGTTTTGTTCTAARGGAGTGACTTACAGCAGCAGTCAGTGCAGAGGACACTTGACTAGGTGTCAAGCATGCTGCACACAAACACTTCAAAATGCTTTCATAAAAAAGAACCACAGTGAGATATATTTTGCTCRGTGAAAAGAAACAATCTCTGCGGTGACTTTTGAGCGGGTTTGTGGCTTTGTCTGATAAGGGGACTGCTGCTGATAATGCCCTCCTGACGCTACTTAGCTGTAAGAAGCCAGCATAAAGCTGATCAGGACAAAGAGGAGATGCAGCTGTTGTAGAGAAAATTGCAGCATTTCCTTTTCCCTTCAGTTATTAAATAGTCCATAATGGTGAGAGGATGTCAAGAGCCGAGAAGTGAAAATATTGTTGATATGTTATGCTATTTTATCCAGGAACAGTGGGCAGATTCTTTTAATTTTTTTATTGTCTGAGTGGGGAAGAAAATTGTGGCTTCATGTTCCTACATCCTGTCTCTTGTCATGCTATGTACTRGAGATACGCAGAGCTTTCCTAGGTTAATTCACTTTTGCACTGCTTGTGACTGTGCTGATCAGCTGGTGACACTGCCAGCCCAAATTTCCTTCACGAAGTGTCCAAACTGAAGAAGAGAAGGCTCCAGGGAGAACTTATAGCAGCCTTCCAGTGCCTTAATGAGCTTCAGGAGAGCTGGAGAGAGACTTCTGACAAGGACATGCAGTGATAGGACAAGAGGAATGGCTTTAAACCGAAGAAAAGTTGATTTAGTTTAGATATAAAAAAAAGAACTTTTGCCATGAGGGTGGTAAAACACTGGAACAGGTTGCCCAGAGCRGTGGTGGATGCTCCATCCCCTGGAAACATTCAAAGTCAGGTTGGACAGGACTCTGAGCAACCTGGTCAGGTTGAAGATGTGCTGCCAATGGCAGAGGGGTTGGACCAGCTGACCTTTAACAGGTTCCTCTCAACCTAAACGATTCCGTGATTCTGTTATATCCTCCTAGCATGGAAATGGGCAGCGCACATCCTTCCTGGCTCGGGTCTCTGGTGCCCCTGGGGTGTCAGCAGAAGGCTGTGCTTGCTGTCCCAGTGCCAGGCCCGTGACCTTGGGCAAGCAGTCCCAGCTGAGGTCAGGTTTGGTGTGCACCCCTTAACTTGGTGCCTGAGGTGAGTGACAGAGGGAGGCACAGTGTTGGTTCACACRGTTGTACCAGCAGCTCAAGCACAGGAGCAGGTTGTGACGGTAACCTGCCTGTGTCAGGAAACCCTGGGCAGGGAAAAATGCAGCCATTACACCCTAGCAATGTGACAACTCCATTATTTGGATGTAGTAGGCAATAGCAGCAATAGGAACTCGTGAGACCTTAAGACTGGAATGCCACCGCACTGTTYGTGATCCTATGGAGAGCACTGGCAGCTGGGGGCACAGGGGGCCTCTGCTCTGAAAGGGGGAATAAAAAATTGGAGGCAGTATTCATGATTTCTTGGCCTGCACGGATCTGCCTTTTAGTGCTATTCCCTGTGCAGCAAGGATCTGGGAAGCTCTGCTGCATCCCTGTAGTGTGTGCATTTTCTTTTCCCAATACCATCTGCTATACTGATTCGTTAAAAAGGAAAATCAAATCTCTAATCCACTGCTGCTGTGTGGATAGAATCCCACTCGGRGCGTTAGCTCTGTCTTGTCAAGGAACACAATGTGCCATTAAAACAAGAAGATGCCTCCAGCTTTGGGACAAAGGAGCAATGAAAACTGARTGCCACCCACTTGTGCCATGTGTGCTCTAAGCCAGGGGACAGGCCCAGGGGAGTGGATGGAACTGAAGTGTCACCCTCTGGTGTGTGCCAGGCTGGGAGAGGATATAGTCATGCAAAAGCAATACTTTAAAATCTCCTTTATTTAATTCCAAATCTTCTTCATCTTCTTCCTCTTTTTTTTTTTTTTTTTTCAGACACAAGCAGCTCCGCAGTAGCTCAGAAGACAGAAATCCTAACCTGCCCCTTCCTGTGAATCTCCTGGGCACCTCTTTGCAGCAGGGCTCTGTGTGTTTGCAAAGACATTTATATGTCCTATCTTCACAACTAATCACCCCCTCTCCTCTCCTCCCCAGTTCTGCAGTGCCCACAGCCAGGGCAAATAAAACAACACCACAAAWAATCAGAGTTCCCACCTGTTGTGGCATTTAAAGGTCTTCCCAAAGCCTGATCTCTTAGAGCCCAGTGAAACGKTGAGATTCCCAGTGTGCTTCTTTCATGAATTTCCAGCACCAGTGGCTTTAGATGTACCCATGGAAATAATTATGTTGGGAACATTTGGGTGGGAAGAGATTGAATACTTGCACTGGGAAGAAGATGAATAATTACACAGTTTCCTCCAGTGGCTTGAGGGCTTTCTCTTGTTCCCTTCTGAGGGAGCTTTGTTGGCCTTGCAGCTGCTGGGTGGCAGATGCTGATTTAGTGGGGCAAGGCCCCCCCGTCGCCCCCTGAGCCCATGCTCTGCCGTGCTGTACAGATTTCCCTTTAAATCCATGGCTGCCTATGCGTCATGGATGATGCCCACGAGTTTGCTGGCAGCCCTGCCTGCAGATGCAGTAATTAATCACCCAGTGACAGGGTGGCAGTGCCCCTCATTGACTTCGGGGTGATTAAGAAGGGCTCGCTTTCTCCCTGCCTGACAAAGGACAGCGCTGAGCTGAGCGGGGCTGCTGCTTCGGCACCACTGCAAAACCCTGCGTTTCCAGGAACATTTTCCATACAGAAGTGTCACTGAGCACTCTGCAAACCAACAAGCTGGGGGAGTCAGGGAAYGTGCAAACTCCAATATTCTGCAGCTTTCCCGTTCACCAACCCCTCGGGGCTCTGTCTTGGGCAGTGCCATTCCAGCGTGTTGGGTGCCCGTGGGACACCAAGCCACTGGAGAAGTTGTGTGGGACAGGAGAGGATTTTTCCAGAGGAAGAGCCTTTGTTGTTCTGGAACAGAGTATTTGCAGCTCCCCAGGGTATTAAAAATACAGTTGCCACTACTGAATTTTGGTATTTCTAAGTGCTAATCTAGTGCTGGGGGTGAAGGAGAACAGGAAACTGTTTTGCGTGGCATGCATTTAAAATGAGCTCCCRAACGCCTGAGTTTGGGCAGATCTCCCACCCAGCTAAATGAGAGATTTTTCTGGATAAGAGTGTTGGCATTTGGCTATAAGCTGCTATTAAGAAGTAGAACGGTTTTCASTCATGAATATTCATGTGGCTATATTGAAATGTGTATACTATCAGCACACAACTTCGCAAGTGCTTTATTCCAGTTTATACTGGGGAAATGAGGCAGCTGGTCATTAGTGCACCTCCCAGCAGCGACTTACACAAGGCAGAGGCTGTGTCAGCCTACCTGTGCCAGCTGCTGTCATTCCTCTCCTATTTCCTGTAGGAAAGAAGCATTTCTCATCCTAGTAGTCACTTTCTTCCACCTGCTTGCAAGGGAAATGGCTTTTGTCATCTTCTGCTTAAAACTCTTGGCATATGTATTATTAATATTCTTATTATTACTCAAATGGGTAAAAAGAAAAGCAATTAGAAAGACTTCAGTGGGAACAATTAAATACAATAGTGGTGAAGCAATTAACCTGCAGATTAAGCATATGGTGGCAAACTCTGTGCTATATTTGCCCTCTCTTTAAGCACTTGTTGTGGAGGTGGGCTCTTAGAGGTCATCTATGGGGCTGGGAGCTGCCTGAGTCTGTGAGGAGGAGGGAGAGGCTGGAATCGGGCAGTCAGGAGTCATGGACCACTTCTGCTGGTCCAGCTCTTTGCCAGGCTGTCCCTTGTTTGATTGTTGCTGAATCAAAGCCATTTGTTGCCCAAGGTGAGTTTGGTACCACACGGACCAGTGGAGCGGAGAGACAGAAAAAATCAAAGGAGTCCTGTGGTGTGGCAGAGGGGGCTCCRCGATGGCAGCAACCCCCAGCTGCCCCCCTCAGAATTTGGCATCAGCCACAGAGTCACAACAGGGACCTTCACAGAGCTCTTCTGCTTCAGGCAACCTTGTGTAAAATTGCAGAGCCAAAGGTCTTCACCCACTCAGTGACCACGGGAAGGAAACGTGCTAGGATTTGTGGGTTTGGACGACTTGCAAACAGTTTTATTTAGTTTTATTAGTTTTAACCTCTTGCCTGATGAATCCATTTTGCCTTGTTCTTTAACCTTTGCCTATTTTCTCTGATTTAAGTCTGATTTCATTCGGTGTCCTAAACTCCTGACCTAGGATGTAGGGATTTTTAAAGGTGTATTTCTTTTCTTATTTTTAGCTTTGCTTTACTGGTGTCAATGGTTTGCTCACAACCTAAGCTCAGCCTTGATGAAGACAAAAGAGATTAATTACTGTTCCCACTCCTGGGTTCACCAGGAAAGAAATCTGTGGGAGCTGCAATGTCAACAATGAGCTCTTAAAATCCTCAGAGACTGATTCCAAAATACCCTCAGACTCTCCTCTGAAGTGAGAATTTTGGAGAATCAAAGCAAATATTAAGTGGAAAATATCTCTATAGGCCCTCAGGTCCAATCTCCCTTTTCAAAGCTGCTGTTGGAAGTAAAATCCRTTTGGGATTTTTTAGTTTGCCTTTAGTTACTAAACCAATGGCATATACTTAGGCCATGCTTCCAGTCTTTCCAGTGGGACTGGGAGAGCTTGGAAAAGACCTTTGAAGGAACACGATGAGATTGTTAACTGTCTGYATGCTTCAAAAAAGGGAAGTTTCGTGGTTTTTAGTGAACTGGGTAGGAATCACCATTAAACCCCAAGGCTGGAAACAAAAACATTCAAATTAAGATCCTGGCAGATATTTAATTTTTATGCTTTGCTGGGTGAAAAAGTCAAAATTCAAAACAAAATAAAATATTGGAATGAATTTGTGCTTTTTTTTTTTTCTGTGTATTCCTATTTTGATAAATAATTAAACTGGGGGCAAATCATAGGGATGTTTTCCTTGGTTTGACACAAAATCAACCRTGTCATTTTCAGGTACTCATAGTCCTCTTTTCTGCAGTCATGACAGTCTGAAGCATTTCTTGGAAATGAGACTTCTGAATGTTCTTATTAAACAACAGCAAAATTCAACACTTTGTATTTCTATGTTTGTCAAGTGAAATTATTTATAAATTTTGATCCAACGTTGCTAAGACAGTCCAAAGGCTCCAGATGGATTTAGAGAATATGAGATGTGTTGGGAGTGGGAACTGCTTCAGCTTCATTCGGTCCTGCTGAGCATCAAGGTCCTTCTCCAGATTGCACAGTCAGTGCAAGAAGGGAGAGGCTTTGCATCGAGGCTGGGAATGAGAAACAGGAGCCAGGTTTCCATTTCCAAGACTGTCACTCTTGGAGATACCAGACTGCTCTTTAGGAAGAAGTATCCAGCTTTGAAAGAAACCAGGAGAAACAAGGAGAGAGGCCACAAATGAGCTGGAACGTAGTGGAGTGAAAAGGAAAAATATAGATAATTGTTTTGTGGGAAGTTGTCATGATTATTACAAGATGGAGTAGAAGTGTGTCAAATTTATTAGTAGCCTAATTATCTAATGAATTGAGCAGCTCTCTGTGTTTGCCCTCAGAACGTAGAGATCCATGTGCCTGGATGTTCATGAGCACAAAGAAAACATTCAAGTTATATTATCTGGCACCTCAAAAAGCCAACCCATTGCTAGAAGGGGAAGGTGAATTCCATTAAACTGGTGGGAATTATAAAAAAATCATCATGTTCAGAGAAACTTATTTCAGGAGTAGCATATACATAGGTGAATTTGTAGAGGGATAGGTAGATGGATGGATAAATATTTCTACTGGGGTTCACAGACACAGATTGGTGGCTTTGCACCATATCAGCTACAATCTTGATTTCAGTGTCACTGCTCAGGGAATGAGAAACCACAGCAAGACTGAAGTCTGCTCCAACCACCAATTGAGCATTTCAAATAATTTCATTAAAGGTTACTCTTAATAATTGAAACAGAGATTTTTCCAGGAGGATTACAGCAAGTGTTTGTAAGACATGAATACTTTCAAAAAGCAAAAATAAAAAAAATATTCCTGACAAGTGGAGTGGTACTATAACACGCTACCACATTACCACCTACGGAATAAAGACTGTGCATGAAGGCAAAACTGAGCACTCCATGATAGGAAAGATCTTAATCACCTCATATTGCAGGGAGGACCAAATCACTGCAGGATTTGTTAACATCTGAAAATATTAAATGAAAAAATAAGAGCTCGATAATGCTTTACAGATTTATCTCTCTTGCTAGTGGGGAATCCTAAAGCACTTCAGCAGGCAGTGTTGTACCTTGCATTTGTGGTTCCCATGGGATGCTCTGATTCCGTGACTTTCTCCTAAATGCAGGCTTGAGCAGGAAGGTCCTGTCATGTGGGGGCAAATTTCCAAGTCCTGCTCTTTGGCTCTGGGCATCCAGAAGGGCTTCAGAAAGCCACTGTCCTCAGATCACTGGGATGCTTAGGACCATCAGTTACTCGTGTTATTGAAGTACTGATGATGCCCCGAGCCTCCTAGAGCTACAGGGACAGTCAGCAAGGGTTTCCAACCCCTTCATCCTTGAATGTTCAGGGATCTGGGTCTCAGTCCTGTTCACAGCTATCCCTGGTGTCCGAACAGCCCAGGAGGAGGTGGTTGTCCCCACAGCTCCTGCCTTGCAGGGTCCTGCTGAGGTTGTTGTCCTTGTCCCTACACTGCCCCGCCTGTCTCCTTGAAGGCAGTCACAGCTCTCAGCTGCTCCCAGGCTCCCATGTTTGATCCCTTTCTGTCCTGCTGAGGTCCCCATTCCTCTCTCTCCTGGCACCTCTGCAGACAGAGAAACAAGTGTTCACACCTCCTTAGAAACTGGCCATCAGCTTCCATACGGCCCACTTCCATCCATACTGTTCAACTTAAACTGGTTTTCAAAACTGGACAATAAAAGCACGGACTGAAACCAAAAAACCACAAACAAGCCCAAAAATTATAGAACCAAAGTGTCTTTGAAACTGCTTTTTCTCCATTCCAGTAAAGCTTGAGGTATCCCAGAGTGAATTTTTCACAAGCTGCTTTCCTGCTGCGAAACGTGTGCTGCTGGCTGGAGATAGCACTTCTCAAAGAAGGGGCTCCTGATACATTAAAACAGTGGCAGGTGACTGTGATGCTGTTTAAAAAGGAGGTCCTATATCTGCATTCTGATTCAGCAAGTGCATATCTCAGAACTTCAATGAAGGCGGAGAAGCCAGATGGGGTTTTGACGGGGGCTTGTTTGTTTGTTTGTTTGTTTACTTCCTTGCTTTAATTTTGATAATGAAAAACCAAACTTTTAAAAATGAAGAAAGTGCACATTTGTTTATTCCTCTGCAAATCTTTCACTCTAGTAAGACATGCTACCCTTACTCCAATCTGCTTGAGCCTACTGCATATCAAAAAGCCTTTCTCATCTCGTGACAACAGTTTTGGACTCAGCAGATTCTTTTCCTCATCCAGGTGTGGAGATGACCCCAAACCTTTGCCCTGCTGTCACTTTGCTGGTGGCTGGAATACAGTGGGTTATACTGTGCAGTATCTGGCCCCTGGAAAGTCCTGTGCATTCCTTACTTTACCTCTTTATCCTTTTTCTAAGGTTCTTATTTCATTGTAGAGAACTGCTCTTCTTTTTGCTGTCCCCAATTCCTTCTTCCTGCAGCCTCCTCCTCGTGGCCCTTTTCCTGCCTTTCCCCCAATGTGCCTGATGCTGTGTGCACAGTCTGTTGTCAACATCTGAGAAAGGAAAACCAAACCCCTCTGATTCTACCCCAGAATGCCACGAGCAGGGAGAACAAGCCAAGAAGAGAGACCATGCACAGCTTCTCACTGTCTCAAAAGGTTTTCCCTTAGGAGCTTCCACTCGGTCCCCCAAACTATTTGTTATAATAAACCACCAGTGCCATTCTCAGCTGCTGTGCCCAGGAGCAGCTGAACAAATTGCCTTGTAATAGGAAAAGAAAGATTTTGCTAAATGTGGATGAAAATCCTCAATCTTTTCTTAGTTAACATCTGGAGAAAATTTATCATTTTCAAGGTTTCTGATTGGCTTCCATAGACAGTAAAACTGACCTTCAATTTTGTCCTTCAGAGATATCTAAAGGAGATTCATGAGAGTATAAACGCTGGTAAATCCTTTTTCTCTCAATTCATCTTAAAAAGTGCTTTCAGCTGATATGAATTAGACCAGTTCCTCAAGCAAAATAACAAAATCTAGTCAAAGTCTATCAACCCCCCCGGCAGTGCCATATTTCCAGTAAGGTTTTTCCCAAAATACGAATCACCTCACCTTGTTTAGCTTTTTCTAGAAGGCAGCAAAACATTGGAAGATTAAATTTGATCTCACAGTGCTTTAGTGTTTTGCATCTTAATCTCATGTAATTTCTCAGACAGTGGGTTCTCAGACACACTTGAGAAAATGTGACCTTTGAATTTTCTGTTGTGACGTTTTTAATCAGTCAGCTGGGGAAACCTCAAAAGCAAAGTTATCTCAGCCTTTTTTTTTTTTTTAGCAGGGCCCTCCTGCGGATTGGGAGTTATCAGCATCTTCCAACTGATATGCCATAGTTTTCAAAATGTTCTTTCTTAAGCAATTGCATCTGAACTTTTGGGGCTTTGCTGATGAACAGATGACTCATTTAGAAGCATTTTACAGGATAGCAGCAGGTCTGTTCTTAATCAGTTTTGAGCAAGGAGATCCAGGGAAATTTTAAATACTGAGCTTTCATTATAGAGTTAGGTTTTATTCATGAGATTCTCATTGACCTTTTAAGTAAGATACACAGCTACCGTGCCAGAATTTCCAACAAACTGAGTAAACTTCAGTAAAACTTTCTTAACTCTTTTTCACTGAAAAAAGGGGATATGTGGCTTCAAGTGAGTTATTAGTTAACCATGAGTGTTTGTTTTTTTTTTTCCTGGCCTCTGCTCAAACAAAGCAGTACTCAAGCAATATTTCCATTCATGATTCCTCTGAGGGTCCAGGGCGCAGACCATTTCTCCATGTGACAGACAAACTGGGAAGTGTGCCTGTTGTGCTTCTCTCTGGGAATGACCAGAGGCCTCTTGACAGCTGGGCACTTTATTCTTTTTGACGCAGTACGTGTTTAGCAAGTCTTTGAAGTTCTCCACCTGTAGAGTGGGACCCACACAAGGTGTTCTGATCCCCACTGGCCCCACACTCTGCTGGTGTAAGTGTTGTCTTAATCTCACTTAATCCATCCCTGAGGCAATCTGAAAGGATCAGCTGCTTCTAACAACTGGAAAAATATCTAATTTTCAAAACTAAGTATCCCAGACTAATACTCATTTTGGGCTGGTCTTACCAGATTTTATTTTTTGTTTCCATGGAGGACAATTAAAAGAATCGGGGTGTCAGTAAGTGTCATTGAAAGAGACAACTGATCTCCTGATGATCAGGAGATGTCCTGATGATACCCATTTGTGTCCCACTAATTTTATGGGTCACAGACCAGATTGGCAGCCATTCACTGGGAGTTTGCTGGCAGTATTCCAAGTATAGAGGACAGAGGGAGTATGAAAGAATGCATTCTATTTTACATGAAATGCTTACCTATACAAGCTATATGGAAGAGCCCCCCTTTAAAATGAAAAAGCAAAACATTACCTAGTTGTGTAAGACAACACTAGTATTAGTCTGAGGAAGTTATACTTGCAAAACACAGCACTCACCCATCTAATGAATTCCATTTATCTAAGGAAAACTGGGAAATGCTGTCATGGTGCTGCTGATGTGTGCATGCACATTGGCAATTTGTGTAAGACAGCAGGGAGCATCTACTCTGTCCTTGTCTGCTGCACAGGTTCTGCCTCCTGATTCCATTTGATGCTCCCAAGATCCTTTCACAGGGGCAGAGAGAATGATCATTCCTTGTTCACCTTTTCCTGCCAGCCACTCTTTCATAAGGCTCTGTCACTTCCTCCACCCAGTCACCTGTTCTCAAAGACTTTTATCCCATTTGGTCTCTCCCAGTGCAGAAACCACCTCGTGCCTTTGTTGTCCTTCTCTGTGCCTTCACTGGTTTTTGCCTGTTCCATTTTGCTGCAGTTCATGCAGTATCCAAGTGTGGGCAGATTTTGGGCTCATCCAGTGGCACAGAGCTGTTTTCCCTGCTGCTCTTGGTTGCTTTCATACCTTCCATTCTGTTTACCTTTCCAGCCTGCCACGGGGCAATGAACAGATGTTTTTGTTGAGCAATCTGCAGCGACTCTATGATCTCTTTGCAGAATGGTAATGGCTAATTTAGAGATTATCATTGCATATGTGTATTTAGTGTTGTTTCCCCCATGTGCATTGCTTTGCATTTATCAACATTGAATTTAATCTGCCGGTTTCTTCCTCCCTCAGAACTTTATGATCAGTGTTAGTTTTTACTACCCTGAATAATTTTATACCATCAGCAAAACTGCAGATCATCCTTAGGGCTAATRTTATTTAATATTTTCATTAATATCTCCAAATAAAAAAAGTTTCAGTGTGCGAATTTAATTTGCTAATAGCACAAAGTTGAGAAATCATCTTCATTTCAGAAGATGCTCAGCATATTACAGATTAATAAATAGAAGACTTTGGGCACTGGAATAATGGAAATCAAAATAAATGCAATAGTGTAAACTGCAAAGTCATTCTATTTGTTACAATATATTGACATTATAAAACCATTATGCCCATTTAAGAGTATATAGCAACAGCTCCTGCTGGGGTAGGAGAGTTYAGCAGAGGAAGAAAAACCCAACCTGACACATTAATCAATCTGCAAATGGACTCTAAGCCACTGGTCTTRTATAGCTATAAAAAGTCAAACCTAGTCTTTGGAGATAACAGAACATGCATATCCTGCAGAGATAAAGAAGGATCAGTGTTATTGTGTGAGGTGCTGGATTGCCAGGTGTACCTCTGCTCGCTCCTGTTCAAGGGAGATACATTCAAGTCAGAGAAGTGCAGGGCAGATAACCCTTGGACTGGGGAATTTGTCTACCAGAAGCATTTCAAAGAGGAAAACTGATTCCCCTTTATAGATGACCTGAGGAACAGAACTCTRGCAGCTAATGGTGCCACCAGCACAGGAGCAAAAAGTATAAATTGATCATGGATAGATTTAAGCTGGAAATTATCTGAAGCTTTCTAACTCTCAACTGGGTGAAAAGCAATTGTAAAAAGGAGCTTGCAGCCTTTGTGAAGGAGGTGGATTCCGTGATTATGCCCCTCACCAGGCGACCGGCTCTGCTGGCTGAGGAGCCGTCTTCCCAGCAGGCGTGGATTCCTCTCCTGCAGCATCCTGCCAGAGGTGTTTCATTCCCTCATCGTTACTGGAGGATGATTCAAAAGGTGTCTCCTCGCTGCTGTAAGCTCCGGGGGCTCTAAGGAGCAGCAGGGGACATGCCCAGCTCTCCAGGAAGTGCTGGATAAGGATAAAGCTGCTGTGAAGCTCCTGGCCATGATATCAAGAGCTGGCAGCTAATCAAGCTCAGATGATTTTCAATGAGCTATTCCTCATTAACATTTCTACATATGGATGAAAAACATCTCAACAGCAGCACTGAATCCCAGAGTCCTCCATCTATGAGAGAGCCCAGCAAAGAACATGAACAGTTTCTATACTGGCTATTAGAAGGTCTTGAATCGTTTGCAGTGAGAGACCATTTCAATCTCCATACACATTTTTAGGTCTCAGTTTTTGGCTRTTCCCTAAACAATAGCAGTCAGTTTATGCCAGTCATAGAACTAAGAGGTTTGTGTTGTGGGCGCATGAAAGTCAGAAACCAAAGAAGTTAAATATTTTTTTCTTTCAAAGCATATATCCCTTTAATCTTGAGCCCACAGTTGTTTTGATTTTGAGAAGGAGACTTAATGTTGCAAAAAACAAAATCACTGCTGCTTTATCCCACTTGTTGGGCTTGTTTTTGTGGGGGKTTTTTTTTGCTTGTTTTGGTGTGCTTTTTTTCTAAGATGAAAAACTTACTGACACTGACAAATTTCTTGCCTTTGCACGTGGCACTTTGCAAGAGCAAAGTAAACATAAAAAGCATATTAGTATAATGACAAATGCTATGGAGAGCTCTGGAAAGAAAACACTCCAGGGAAAAAYGTGCTTGGAGGAAGAGTGATGGCAATGCAGTAACCACAATATGCTCAAACCAAAACGCATTGTGAATTTCTCTTCTTTTATCTTTCGCTGGAGTGAGCAGYGGTTCAGTGTCCTCTCCACGACCTGACATGAAGAGGACAAAGGCCACTGGAAATCACACTTTTACTAAGAAAACATTCGAGTCTTCTTTCCTTAGATGTGACTGCTAGGACAGTTCTAGTTCAAATAGGCCAGACAGAAAAGCAAGGTAGGAAGTATTAGAAGGATTTCTGTTTGGTTTTTTTCCCCCCCTTTGTTTTTATTCCGCAGCATGGAGAGGCCAGGGTCTTCATCAGAGCCTCCCAGCCCCAGGGCTTGCTGAGGAGACCTCCCTGTCCTGCCCAGCTGGGCGTGCAAACCATCCCCGTGCTGGGTTCACGTGCTCTGCTCAGAGGACAGATAAGAATAAATTGGTGCTGTTTCAATGGACTTTATGTACGACCTGAGGCAGAGATTAGACCTGGGGCTTTTTTGTCCTGTTTGTGTAAACCTTATTGAGGAAGTTGCTGTCACACTTCACATCCCATTTATTTTCTTAACGGTTCATAAAAGATTACTAAGTGAATAATGAATGTTTCAATTAAACACGCAGATTGTTATCTAGGTCAATAAATTGCTTTCAAACCTTGGTAATGTCTGCTGGTGATGTAACAATTTTGGAATAACCATTATATATGCYTTCAATACATATTACTGTTTATTAACCCTCTATTGACCATTTGCAAATAAATCTCTGCTAATTTAAAACATGGTAAGAATTCATTCAAAGGAGAGTGCCTGATATTGGTAACATCATTTCGCACTACTGAATTCTCCAAGTAAATCAAAAAGAAAATGGCCATGGAGTATCTTAGACAAGTAGGAGTGAAATAGACTTTTATATTAATCTAACAAATTTTTGYGGAGTCAAGGTGGGACATAGAGCTTGTTCCATTTTCAGTGGAGAGGACAAGCATGAGCAGAGAACAATTCATCACAATTATCTTACCACAGGATTAATTTTCTGCTGTACTAAATATAAATTGGCCCGAAGAAAATAATTTCCACAGGACTGGATATGAGCACCGTATCTGGCCAGAAAATTGGCTGACTGATGGTAAACAATGGAGGCATCAAATTGTCAGATTTAGCTAAAAAATATAGCAGAGGAATCTGTCTTAAGATTGTTCTTATTTAACATCACCTTTAGTGATCAGGAAGAAGGCATGAGAAGCATATTAGTTAAATAGGCAGATGGTGTTGCCTTGGAAGCCAATCAAACTTTAGAGATGACAGAAATATTGCTAAGGATCTGTAAAAGTCAGGGAAAGGGATGAGGGACAAAAACAGAAACAGTTTGAATTGGTGGATATGAAAGTACTGAGGGAAAGTTGTCCCAAAGCACTGATGGAGAAGGAGCAGTGACAGCAGGAAGACACAGCTTCAAACCCAGGACAGCTCTTTGGAGCTAACAGTGTTGAGGTATCTGTGATCATGAAAAATGGAAGTAATATCACTGCTATGTACATTTTCCCTATAAAATGTCATCGCCATCATAATTTTCTAAGTGCATTTTGTACCTCTCTCAGCACTAGATGAAGAGCTAAGGTGGCCTTGTATTTGTTGACGAAAAGCTCAGTCACAGCCAGACTGAAGCCCCACTAATTAGCGTTGTTAATTATAGGGGAGATTGGCACATTTCCAGCTCCATCCTGGTAAAAATGGAGTTACTTTTAGGTCAGACGTTTGTGCTGCATCGGTCCTGGTGCTGTAGTGAGCAGCTCACTGCAGACATTAGTGGATGAACAAAGAACCAGACAATTACCCTTTAAGCGCAGAGATCTAAAACCCCAACAGCCGAAAGGAATGCTAATTAATTCACTCAGTCACCAGCAGCTAGAGCCGTGGAGGTAGCTGATGGACATCCTGACAATCACTGCTCCTGTCATGATGATAATCACACTGGTCTATTCATGGTGTGAGGACACAGACTCTGCACAGCACACGTGGAGTCTTCTCGGCCAGTCTGGATTAGGGGATGGGGATCTTCGCGAGGCATCACTGTGGGTGTCCTGCACCCTCCTAACCCTGCYCGTGCTGCCCCTGCAGCACTGCTGGTGGCCAAGCCTGGTGGCAGCTTCCACCCCCATGGGGTGCCCTCAACAGTCCTGTTTTCCCCACAAAATATGAAGATTTGGCGAATTAGCACATATATTATACATTTTTGAACTTGTTATGGTGAAATATATGGAGCTACTCGTGTTTCCAGCCTGACCGATGAGGCATTTCAGATACACATGGAAATGCAGCAAGGGCAGAGGGCAAGAAATGACCACCYGGGATGCCCATCCCACAGGAGACCATGTCAAAAGCACAGTGTCCCTGTGGTGTCCCTGTGGTGTCCCCTTGATGTCCAAGGTGAGGAAACTTGAAAATGCCCAGATTCAAGGCCCGAGAATCTGAACCAAAATGCAGATACGTGTTCAGAAGGGGCAGTTCTAATAGGCCAGCTGTCACTCAGGGTTACTTTTTTTTTTAGATTTAAAAAGGTTGGCAGTGAAAAAGAGACATTTTAACTCAGCCTCAAGATCTTTGCAGTTTCTGGGGAAGAAGCTGAGCTAACAAAGCAATTGGAAGGACTATACAAGGAATGAGTAATAGATGGATGTAACAGTGGTACAACACTGTGAATGGAAAAATACCAAAGATTTTAGAAGTGCTGGAAATCCTCCTGGTATGTTCCTTTAAACACATCTATTTTCTGGATCCAAAATCTTTCTGTGCCTGAGAATGAATGCAGTGATTTTTATATGAAGCAGTACTAAAAATCACACTCCAAATCCAAATCGAAAAATAAAAGGTTCTGATATTTACCATTAACCCAAGACAACAGTAAAAGAGGGTTTGTTCTCTYGAAACCTCCCAATGGAATGCCAATTGCATTTAGCTATGGAAAATCTAAATAAAAACACATATCAAATATAAATAAATACAAATCAAGTTCTTAATCAGGGAGTTGGTACAGCAGTTTCCATCCCCTGCAATCAGCTCCGTAATTGCCTCACCTGGAGCTGAAATGTCATCTCTCCAGAGAGGAGGAGGACTGTTGTCTTTTCAAAAGATGATAATGGATTTGATAGAATATGATTCACAAAGGATTTTTTAGTTTTCTGGCATGGCTTATTAGAGAAATTTTAGTGAGATAAGTGAATCCCTTTTAACTGTCCTTGAATGAAGAACAAAATGAGAAGTGAATTGAGAGCTACAAATGCCCTTTATCATCATGTCRAGAGCAATGTCCTGTTCTGCTGGAACATGCTTCAACCACTCCCTGCCACCCTGACCCTTGTGTCAGGGAGTGAATTGTGTATTGCTGTGGAAGATCTGTGGTTCTGCCTGCTATGAGGGGAGGAGCCCCTCGGGAGAGACACTCAGCCATGGCCTCGGTCCCAGGAAAGTCATCTGTCTTTTGGCGTTCCAGGGGGAAATCGAGTCCTGCTTATCTCACTCATGGGATAGGAACTATAAGAGGAAGCAAGGGTCTCCTGAGCCTTTTTTTCTGTCATCACCTATTACGCTGTAAATTTCATAATGTGTCTTTCAAGACTGGGAATGTTAATTGTAAACAGGGTTGTTCATCATCCCCTCACATCTTGAAGGTTGCCTGTTTTGAGAGAGCAAAGCTACTTAAATTGTTACAACTTCTTTGAAATTCTTCCATCACCCAAACATCCCGTGAATCCCTACTATTTGTCAAGTACTATTTGTCAAGTATTTTCCGATGTGTGCTGTTAGGATACAGCATGCATGTCATCACAAATGGAAATTTTAGAATGTTTTTCATTTTCTGTGATATGCACTTTTGCAGTCTGACTGCAGTCCCACTCCCTGAAAAGGTATTTATTTTAGTTTCACTGCTGTCATTAGTGTCCTAAGTATAAATTATGTCATGCTGATCAGGACAGACAGAGTTCCCAAGGAAGGTGGTGCAGGACCTTCCTCAGTGACTTTGGGAGGAAAGCAATGAAACACAGCAGAGGAGGAGCTCTAACACAGAGCAGCAGCTCCAATCTTTCCCAAATTGCACAGCTCAGAGGAAATACCCAGTCCCCATGCACAGGGACATCAGTCATTTTATCTTGGCAGAGTAAATAGATTGTGCACCAGGACTCTGCTTCTGACAGCTCCTCAGTGCAGATAAAACCAATAATTGTGCTGATAACAGAGTCACTAAGATGGATGGGGGTGTGGGGGGAGAAGCCAAGCACGTTTTGGAGACATGCAGCCAATTTAGCAACTTTCAGACTGTTTGACTAAATGTAAATAGAACTCCTGGTGTCAAATGCAGCTCAATAAATACTAAACACTGAACAATATGGCCATCAAGCATGGAAAATCAAGTTACACAAAATGTAAGACTCTCTACTTGGCAAGCTTTTTTTTGTCGCTTAGGATTTAGTAGCAAAACTAATATTTTTAAATTTTACCAGCTGTCTCTTCCAAAAGGAATGTGCAAATGATCTACTGGCAGATGACATAGATACTTATATTCACTCCTAATTTAATACAGAAGGAATGTGTCTGTGTGTCTAGAAGGACATATATGTGAACTCACATGCATGTCAGCACATCTGCAAAGGTATARCTTAAACGTTAAAAATAAAATTGCAAATTCAAAAAAAGAAACCCAAATATTTCCCCAAYGAGTCAAACTTTTTACTGTAAGTCTGTGCATTCTATGCATAGGTAAAATAGAGAATAAGTAATGACAATCCTTACATGGGCCCAGCTACTTGAAAAATTGAATATTTAATTTGGCAATACTCCAAAATAATTTGCCTAAAGGTGTTTAGGGTGATAGGAATAAGTAACCTGGATATGCACTCTGTTTCCTAATGAGAAATTCATTGGGGTTTTATAGTTCGTTACAGAAGGCTGGGAGTAAACAACTCCAAGGTAGGAAGTAGAGCCACTTGAGCTGCTCCTTAATCACCCAGGGCAGTGGCAGTGATGCCAAGAGCCACGGCCCCAGGACTCCCACAGGACKCAGCTGCCACTGCCCTTGCTCACAGCCCGTGCCCCCTGCACCACCACCTGCCCAAAACTGACCTGGTTTCCTTCCACGTTCTCCTCGTGCCTTTCCATTTTTAGCTCCTTTGTTCACCATTTTCTCTCAGATCACCCCCAGTCAACAAAGGCAATGTTTCTTTATTCAAGGGTGAATTATAAGAGCTGCAAAACCTGAGTGAGGCTATGTGGGAAGCCTGGTTTGTTGTGGCCATGTGTCTCCTAGGTTCTCTGATGTCTAACAAGATGCAAATGCCAAATTAAACTTTTTCTTACATTGTTGTTTCTTGTAGATTGTTTGATGTCTGGTAGGAGTTGAAAAGGCAGCTGCTCTCTGCTAATAGCTTCTCTTTACTCTTTTTGACAATCTACTTTCAAAAGACTTGTAAGAATTTGGTATATTTAAGAATTTTCCTGGCTGTCAAATTTGCTTTAATTTGGACAGCAAGATCAAAAGTCATTAAGGGAGAACAGGCACAGAAATGAGCAGGCATATGCATACACAGCCACTGTGCAGGATAAAATCCGTGGAGCCTATGTTGAAACAAAAATACTTTGGCATGTTTCAGATGACTGTAGGTTTATCAGCCTGAGGAATAAGGAACAGGAACAGATGAATACCACATAAATAAAGATCCTATTCTCCAACACTTATAAAGATCAAAGGAGGAGAAATAAGGAATAAAGTGACATAATTGTCATCAGAGAATTTAATGATCATAGAATTGTCTCAGGAGATAACAAGAAATGTACGCAGATAAGGCACTAATGTGAATCTAAATCCTTCTCACACTGTCAGATTTCAGTCAAAGCTTGCAAACGACTCCACCTCCTCTGTCGATCACTCTGTTTACAGAATGGCTACCACTGATTTTTGCTAGTAATGGATTATGAGGGGGGTTATTGGCTGATAGACAAATCACCAAAATGGATGAGAGAAATGCATTTATTTCTGGTTTTCTTCAAATTTTAGACTACTGCCAGTCATCAAATTATCCATCAGCAGAACAGTGAAGATCATTAGCACATGCATATTTTTATTGCATTATGATGCTTCAGTCAGAGAAATAAATCACAGGTGAAGACCTACCTACTCTTTCTATAACTGGCCACTACGTTGCACTCCTAAATCCATTCGGAYTTTACAAGGTGGAAACCTTCATTGTCTGGAAGTAGGAACATGATCCAGACCTCTACTTGCCTACATGAGAGGAGGCTATTGCTGATAATTGCTAATTGCAGCTCAGTAAACCTAATGGATAGTCAATCATTCTGGTGCAAGTGCATTGTGCATTAATAAAGTAACTTAATTTCACCATTCTGCGTTTGCCACACTGCTTGCTTTGATCTCCGCTAAATTGGATCATTACCTTGTTAAACTGAAACCAACTAATTTTCCCAATTGTCTTTTATGAACAGAAAGGAATCATTGTGCTGCCGTGGAGATCTGTGAACATGATAAACATGAAAAATTAAACCCCAGCTTTTCTCGCTGCCCTYGTGCCCTGCAGTTTGTGAGTGCCTGCTGCACTGACTGATTAACAGTGGGCCAGAGATGGGTGGCCAGAACAATCAACCTGACTAATGCTCCTCGAGGAGGCAAACTGGGCAGGGTTGGGAATGTGCTTTCCTCATCAGAACCTCAATTTCACTGGAAGGAGTGTCCAGCCTGCTGTTCTTAYGGGAGGGAGATGTGGAAGAACAGAATTGTGCAATTATTTGACCCGGGCATGGTGAGTGCCAAACCTCCCACAGAATATCTTGGTTCAGGGATGCTTCTTTGCAGCAGGAGCCTGAAGGAGATACAGTACCTTGCAGGGTAACGCTGCTCCTGCATCCTTGCAGAGCTGCAGCTTCCATGACCTGAGTTTTGGACAAAAGCAATATGGGAGGAGAAGCTTTTGTTCTGGGAAAACAAGTGGGATCCCGTAGGACTTTAAGTCAAAAGAGTCCCTGGCTACCACTAAAACCCATGACCCAAGTGATGTAAGAGTGGATCAGGCAGAGGCCATCTTCTCTATTTAAACAGYGAGAAGGAAATCAATTTTCCTGCCTCTGCTCACAGGGCCTGCGCTCTCACCTCTTAAGAATTCGTCTGAGCCTTCACTCTGGGGGGCAGCAGGACTTGTTTTAGTGCATTTGCTCACACCCACGTCGAGCCAACCGTTTAGCAGCACCATGCCTCATTGCCTGGATGTGTCCTTTCTGTTGAATAATAAGCCTCTGCTGGAAAAAGCCGGGCTTGTGTGATTTATTTCAGATTACTGCCGCTTGTTGGACAGCAGCTTGCTGACTAGTGCTCCCCAGAGTTYGAGGCATCTCTGAATTCCCGTCTCCAAAGCCTTGCCGGCTGGCAGGGAAGCATTAGATGCTCCACTAAGTATGACAGCAGCTCTCTGCAGAGCTGCTGGGGAGAGCCTGGGCAGTGGGAGCAGAGCAGCTCTGCCTGCTGTGCTGCCCTCAGAGGCTCTGCRAGCAGCAGGGGAGAGCAGCCCATGTCTTCTGCTCACTGCCTGGAACAGATTAATTCACAAAATTTCTCCAGGCTTTCGCTTCACCTACATAGCCACTGCTGCGAACCTAAAGCGGGCAGGTTGGTGTTGGGCACATAGGAGCTTTTTCCTTGCGGGCAGTGGGAACCCCAGTGATCACTGTGGAGGGTGCTTGGGTCTGGCTTCTTGAAAAAGAGAAGGTGCATCCCAGCTGCCTGATTTTAGAGGGTTTTTTATGCRGGTACATCTCACTTGCCTGATTTTAGCGTGGTTTTTTTTTACTYAGAGAACCGACCTGTCAGTGTTCAAGGCCATGAGCCACTCTCTAGGATCCAGGAGGACACTTCTACCTCTGTAACCCTGCCAGGAAGGGACCCCTTTACCTGTGTACCCCAGCTTTCCGTGACTGTCCACACCTTGCAGCCATCATCTCAGAAATGTGTGTGGCACAGGGGTTGGGGCATGGTGTCCGTGGACRCTGTGCCAGGCAACAGCTGGGGAGAGATTCTGCCTGAGGTATCGGGACACAAATTCGCTGGGAACAAAAAATACGGGCAACTGAGCATTTTGGTTCAGGATCAAAACACAGTGAAGGCAGGATATCTACCATACCCCTCCTAGGCAGCTCCATAGAGCCTTCAGCAAGGACTGGATGCACTGCCTGACTCCTGTGTCCCTGGAGCCTGATGCCACATCTCTGTGTGAAGGGCTGTCAATCTTGATGTTTTCCATTTGCCTGCAGGAAATCTGGTTTTGGTTAGAGCTGGAGCCAGACTTGCAGCGATGTCAGGAACTGTGGCCTCCAGTTAATTTGCTTTTCTCAGGGAAAAAAAGCCTCTTCAAGTGACTGTCACCATCCCATGAGGGTAAGCGACCAGCCAAGAGTATTCAGGAGGCAAGCTGAGGTCTCAGCAAGTTTTACATCCAGGAATGCCCTGTGCCTTTTGCCTTTTCCAATCCCTTCCTRTGCAGAGATGTGTAGTGACATCTCCACTTCATCGCTAGCTGTCCCCAGGCCATCTGCGTGTCTGTCAAATATGACCAAACCAAACTGAGGATAAATCAAGGGAGTCAAGGAAATCTATGGCCTTCTACATTCCTCTACTCTCTGCCTCCTGTGAGGCTGATGAAGCTGGAGCTCACTGATCCTTGCTGCTGGGACTTCTCCAGCCATTTTCCAAGAGCTCTGGTACATACATTTTTGTTTACTCCGTGCTGTTACTCTGSTGGGTGAAGCCAGGGTCCCCAACACTGCCTTTGCAGGAATCATCTAAGAAGGAACAGCAAAGGCAGAAACTTTTCCTCTGCTGAGACACGCTCTTAGAACTCACCATGCACTCCAAGGCAGTGGCACAGATTATTCAAAGCACGGAGCCAGTTGCTTAATTTTGTACAGATTTGTTCTGCTGCTGGGCAGCGAGTTTCGCTGCCTGCTTTGGTTCAGTGCATTCAGAGCATATCCTTCCAAGAGAACTCTAAGTGGATCCTGTGTATTTACTTCAGATCCAATAAAGTTAACCACAGCAGCTATCTCCATTGCATTGTGATACACAAGGTAATAAACAGCTGAAACAATTGATTAAATGCCATAGCAAAGCYGTTTATAGGACGCACACCACGAAGCAGCAGAGACACATCCCGTTACTAAACATGCTCCACAAGTGGCTTCTCTTCAAAGCTTTCTCCAAACACAAGAGGACAGTTAGTGAAAGAAATGCCCCTCTGTGCTTGGAGGGAAGGCTTTGGAAGCTGGGTCTGGTGGAAAGGAACCAGAGGGGCACCACAGGGCTTTCATAAGAGTGAAAGACAAAGGAGCTTCCTCCTGGGAAGCTTTTGGGCTTTGTAAATCTGCTTGTGAATCTCAGCACAGTGGGAGCCTGGCCTAAATGTCCCAGAAAAGGCTTCAGGACAGGAGGAGGAGCACGGATCTGCCAGATGGATTGTGGCTTTGGATATTCTTCTCTTTGAGATCAAACCTACAAGAATCTGAAAAAAAATGTTGGTTCTCCAGTTTTGTTCTGAACCTTTTATCCTGGCTACGTCATCGAAACKTCATGAAGAGTTCAGAGGACAAAGCCCTGCAGGGAAGGGTGACTTCAGCCAATACAGAGCTTCAAGTACATGGAGATAAGACCTTAAATTAAGCACTAGAAAAGAGTGATTTTGTCTTCTCCAGCTTCAAAGAACTTGTGCAGATCCCCTGTTCTAACCTTCCCCACCTTCTTTTCATATTAACCTAGTCCAGGGACACTTCAGCGATCACAACTTGGATTTCGAATCCAAAATTATAATTTCTAAGGGTCATGGCAGCAGGAACACCTGGCTGTGGCCACCTCCCCTTTCCAAGAGCACGTGCCCCATGCTGGCAGCACACGAGGAGAGGACCTCAGCCCCCTCAGACTCATCAATCTCCACCTTCTCATTCTGCCTGAGCTAAGACAATGTTCCTTCCCTGCTTTAACTCTTCAACATTATGTAATAATTCCCTCTCCCCTTCTCTGTGGATACAAGGAAGCATKCCAGCTTGGAGGGAACAGGGACCCTATTGACTGCAAAGACAGGCATAAAAGACAAAGATATTGAGTTGTGTTTTAATTAGCAATGGAGTGGGTGAATCTGTGGGTGGAGAAGAGATTGAGTATAAATGATGAAGAAAGCTGAAAACAAACTAGTTTTGACTGTTTCTCAGAATTTTCTGATCTGAAAGGTCAAAGGCTGAAAATAGGTTTTTTTGGCGTGTTAAAAATACCAAGATTGTTTTCCTCTGCCAATAGTTTTTTCTATTTATTAAAATTATTTTTCATCTGCTGAGAGGCCTGCCCAAAAGCAACATGCATTCTTTAGCTGCAATATTATTAGCCTGGCAGACAAAACAGAGTCAAAACGACTCATTGTAACTTAGGGGAAACAAGTTCTATAATAATTATTATTATTATTGTTGGGGCTTTCTTTAATTTACAAAATTTTGGTTTGGAGAGAAGGAAGGATCAAAATAGTAAAATAGAAAAAAATCTCCAGCTTTTGGTATTTCCTCCTCTCAGCCCTTCTTACTTAGTTAAATGGAAAAAAGGGAGGGATGGAGAAATAACATGGAAAATAGGGAGAATMTCACACCCTCCAGATGTACATAAACCCCTAATAAAACTGTTAGGCAAATGAAAGCACATTCCTTATTTTAAAACTGTGAAACATAAAAAAACCCCAAAAAATCCTGCGCTGCTCTTTTTGGAGAGAGAGTGGAATTTTGCTCTTTTCAGGTTCAGCCTTGGCAAAATATTTAATCGGGGGGAAAAAAAAAAAAAAAGAAATGCTTCTGGTTCTTAAATGCTCCTTGTTGAGATATAGTCAATCCCTTGGTAGCCCAGGTCAAAAGGATCTGCTGCATCAACTTATAGGCACCCATCCCAGAATTTCTCCAATAGTGAACACACTCTGAAAGGCTAAAAATACAGTTCCCCATCGTTTTGGTTTGGGAGCAATTAAAGCCCTAATTCTGCATGCTGCCAGCTGATTTCCCACTGCAAGCACCCCTTTGGGAAATCAATAGATGTTTTGTGGGTTACTTTGTTCATTCTTAGGTGCTTGAATCATATCTTGAGCGACATTCTCATATGGTATAAATTTATACATAACATCCTAGACTAAGTTGATCTATTACACATAGAAGTTATTGACTTCAAGGCCAGATATCACTTTAGGAAGCAGCAGGGAATTGCTTGCTGGTGAACGAAGCAGGGTATCCTCATGGCTGCATTGGCCTGATATGTTTCCCTAGTCAAAAGAGACGGACACAGTTGAAATTTTTGGTGAGGTGAAAGGTCCTCTCTTATTTGACTTGGATTAGTTTTCTTGTATTCAAGCAAAAAAATGGTAGAAATCAATGAGGGTTCGGTTCAAAACCAAACATTTCCCTATTTCGAAACTTCTTTCCTCAAAGAGGTGTTTTTTCTGAGAGAACCAGTGAAAGACATAATYATTTTTCTTCAGTGAATATTTTCCTTGTGAATTGACAACTGTTACCTTAGCTAACTTTATTTCTTCCTCCACTCTCCTGATTTTGTGAGTTTGCAAAAGATAGAAAATATTCAGCAGTGTTTTCCCTAAGGTACTAAAACTCAGAGTTTCAGTCAACTCACTGTATAAGATCCAAAGAGTAGACATATGACTCCCCCTTGTGAGTTATGGGCTGGAAAAAACATTGCTTAATAGCCTGGTGTTTGTGTGCATCAGACCCTTCCCTTCAGGGAGAGCACTAAAGGATGCAAGCAGTGTTTGCATTTTGTGATTTGATCAGATTCCTACCCATTATCAGATAAAAGGCCTGTTCAGTAATGTATTTATTGGGTTATTTTGAAGTAAAAAGGAACAGAATGAATCATCTCACGAACTTAAAAGTCCAAAAGGCAGAGAAATGTCTCTTTCTGCGTCAGGACAAACAGACAAAGAGGAGAAAATGAGGTTAGCCCTGGGGGATGCTCCCTCCTGACTCTGGGCTGGCTCTGCTGGCAGGCAGCTGTGGCAAAGCAGAGAGTCGTCCAGGGAGCACCATGCGCCAGCCACATTTTGTCACTGGCAGGTTCAGTGCTGATGTCCCTCCAGTGGTTTAAGGCACCTGAGCTCCACTTTATGCACTCAGCCATCCCTGTGAGGTTCCACGGTCTGGGGTCACCTYACTGCGGTCTTGAAATACTCAAATGTGTTAAATTGTCTTAGTGCCTCTGGTCCAGTGAATCCTAAATTCTCCTTTGTACAATAACCCCACCAGGAGAGGCACTGAGTCCTGCTTGCCTGCCTGCACGCCCATCTGCTTTCCCATTTCTCCATCCTGGAACAAGTCTGGGGCACTTCCCAGGGCCTGGAAAGCACCAGATCAGAGGAAACAGACAAATTTAACCCAAATTTCTTGCTTCCTGAGTGAACACGCTGAGTCTTGGGTTACAGTTTTAACAGAACAATCACCTCTCCCACGCTGCGAAGAGCAGGTCACAACCTGGGGCACTTCAGCTCCAGAGAGTGTCAGGATTCAATGTGTCTCCTCTCAGCCACCTCCACACGATGCTCCACTCAACCGTGCCAGCTCTTTAGGGTTCTTACTCTCTCCAGACCCTRTATCAGGAGTCAGGGCATGCACTGGGTGTGAGACATTTTCCTGGGGGGAACTGAAATCCCTCTAGGCCCTGGGGCCCCTGGTGCTGGCTGCTCGGGTGGACTGTGGGAGGATGTCTGTGGCCCGAGACAGATCCACACGGGTAATCCGCGAGAGCATTTGGAAGTGTTGTGTCAGGTGCAGCCCAACGGAGAATTGAACAAGCAGGATCTGGATGAACATAATGAGTTGCTTGACAGGTAATTTTTGTTCTGTGTTGTGCTATTTCTGCAGTGGCAACTGTCACTGTGAAAACCACCAAGTTTGTTACCATGACATTTGTAATAATTACATCCCACTCTCTGCGGTGAAATGGGGCAGAAATATCGATTGAAATTCCCAGTTTTCATGGGGCTTGGGCCAGTGACAACTCATTTTTAATTTTCAGAGCCTTGGGAGGGAAAACCACATAAATACCTCAGGTCCCCTTTGTCTCAGCCTCAACCGAGATACAGCAAAAAAAATAAAAAAGACCTGGCAAATACAGAGCAAAGAAGGATTAGGCCTAATTTAACTATGTWGGGAACAACCCATTTGTTAACAGCTCCTACATTATAGCTCACCAGCAGGCAAACGTATAGTCCCACTGACTTTCCAGCTCCACACGGAGCAAGCTTCCATGAGAAGGAAGGAGGAGGCACAAAGGTGCCACGCCAAGCGTTCATTAGCCGTGGTTAAAATCCGAGATTTTCTCTCCACAACGGCAGGATTCCTGGCTCCCTCCCTCCCCGAGGTCGCATTAGCATCTGCGATAACATAATTGCTCTGCAGACGTTCCTCGGCRATGGGTAGGTGATTCTGAGGGAATTGCAAATACAGTGCAAATATGCCCTTAATAAAATGAGTTCAGATAATGGGATCTGAGGTCTACTGCTCTATGCCTCTTCATTTCTAGTGCAGTTCTCTTAATTTCCAAGATTGCCCATTTGCCTCTCTGTCCTAACAGCCTTAAGTAGAACTAATTGCATGGGTGAGAAAAGGCGGATTTGTACCTAAATACTAAAGAGACATGGGCTTATACTATGCCTTTAATTATAGAAGTCATTAACAGTGCACGAATATAGCCCAGAAAAGAACTTGGCCCCATTGGTCCTTTTAATACCATTAGTCTATACCCCCCCAAAGCATTCACAGCACTCTCCAATTTGGTACAAACCCACTAATAGGAAAAATGTTGGGGAATTATTCTGGCTTTATGGATACACCGACAAGTTAAGATCCCTAGAATTTAAAATACTGCCTTGTGGTGTTAGTCCATATTCCCACAGCTAACCCCAGTTTACCMTACACTTTGGTATTTTCTATGGCGCTGTCCTGGGCTGGTTCCTCACCGTGTTGCAAATTCCTGGTGGACACAGGTACCTCTGCTCTCCTCGGCCAACAGACATTGTCACCTGTGATTTTCAGTGCCACAGCAGCAGCAGAGCATTGCTGGGCCGCTGGCAGGAGAGTGTCAGCAGACACGGCGTGACAAATTCTGCTGGCTATTCYGTGGATTTAGAGGTGATTTTGTGCCTGACATGCACCACCCAAAAAGACAAAATAGCAGCAGGACCATGCTCCCAGCAGGTGGAATGGATACAGCACACGGCGAGGGCTGGAGGGAGGGAATAGTCCGAGGCCAACCAGCGTGGGGACTGGTGTAGAGCAAGTGTAAATCTTAGAAACCCCACACAGGCCTGGGTTCGTGGCACACTTACACAGGCCACAGGATTGTGTAAGTGAGTACTCTACTATGCTTGCAACCCAAAGTGACAAGGAATCTTACATAACTTCCTTGCTGTCATGCTATACTTAGATTTTGAATATGGTTAACAGCTTTGCTTAATACCAGATGTCCTACTATTGTCAGCCTCCATTAAAATTGTGGTGATATTTCCTCTTGATTATCAGCAGCAAAACTGCTGAGATAAGGAATCTTCCTTGCTGTAGGACAGGTGGAAAGGAAATCCTGCCAATCTGCCGCTGGGGAAATAAAATAGAGAACTTTTCTTCTTTTTTTCGTTATATATATATTTAACATAGCCTGGAGACCAAATCAAGTTTTTTCTTAACTCACAAGGAGAAAGTGTCCTAAGACAGAAGCCTACAAGAAGTGTATATATATATATAAAAAGTTGTTGACACTGATAGGGAAAACCAGTGAAGAGGTAAATGGTTGAAAACACCACATGGTACCTCATCAGTCAGGACTGTCTTATGCTGTCATAAACAGATGTAACTGAATGATGCATTTTTTTTTTAGAGCTGAATAAAACTGGGGTGTTGTTGCCAGTGAATACCCATACAAGTGATATACTCCAAAATTACTTCCAGATTTGTTCTAAGAGGGAGAAAGCAGTCTGTGCCCATGTGCCACTTGACAAATGTCTCTCCTGTAAACAAACTCCTGAAGTCAGTCAATGTTTGGAAGCATCTCCTTTTAAGAAAACTTCCTGATCAAATCAGCAGGACAGAGGGGACGAGAAGAGGGCAGAGGAAGCAGGCCAGGGCCAGAGCATCCCAATCCCAGTGCTCTCGGAGGAGAGATGCCCTGGCTGTGGATGGGGCTGCCTGGGAAGCTTCAAAGGCAGCCAGGGAGAAGAGCTGCCTCTCTCTCACTCAAAGGCAAGCTGTTGATTTTCAGAGGAGCTCCCAACAGGGCATACACACACTTACCCCTTTGAAAAAATCAGGTCAAATTGTCTTCTTCTTTATTACAAGTTAAAATAAAATACATCCCCGCTTGATTTCAAAAAGCTTTGGGTCACTACAGCTAATTTGGCCTAGAAACCCGGAGATGAAAGGCTTTGCATGCCATTACTGACTACATTAGGGACTCCCAGGAGCCTCTCCATCCCCACCCTCCACTATCTTTCTTTAGTGGTGGAGTTTTCCTAAATCCTGACTTGCAGCAACGACTCCACCCCGAAACTGGGGCGGGACTCAGCTGTAGTGAAAGGGGCATGTACAGCTCAGGCATGGAGCAAACAAAACCAGGAAGTTTTGCAGACTGTGRGGCCTTTCTCAAAGACAGATTCTGGGTTTAGGATTAAATTTGGTGCCTGCCTCTTGATGAATTTAACAGCAGCAGTGGAACAGAAAGATCTAGTGTAAAAAAACCAACAGGCTGGAATCTTGCTTAATTACATTTTCTACAGGCCAGTAAGTGCCTATGAAAAACAGATGTGTAAAGAATTACTTCTTTTTAACAACATCAGTAAATTATTATAAACTGTACTCACAGCTGTAGACGAGAAAAAATGGTGCTCTGTAATTGGCCCTGGACAGTGCCCAGATCATCCCAAATCCCTTTTCTTGTATTTTTGTTTGTAAATTGCATTTTATAGTAGCGGGAAGACACTCCACCAGGCACAGAAAAATGATTACAATCTCTCTCAGGCAGTTAAAAGAACACAGTGCTGAGTCTTGTAACAACCCCTGAGGGACTCGCCCACAGACACACAGCCTGTCATGTCCCACTGCACAGGCACTGCGTTTGGTGGGGTTCTCCCAGAGAGGTGCTGCTGTCAGGGCTTGAGCTGAGATGCAAATCGGCACTGCCGGGACCTTTCTGTAAGAACTGTCACTCTGAAAATGGGGGGCGTGATGGTAGCTTGTTTCCAAAATTAATATGGTTTACTGCAGATGGGAGTCCTGATACATCCCCCCGCTTCCCAGTTCCAGGAATAAAAGTCTTCATGTCTTTCTGCTTCACTTCTGCTCCGAGACTGTGCAGGTGGCAAGGAAAGTGTGTGTGTGACTGTCTGAGTCTTCTCCACACCAGAAATGGTGTCTCTTTAGAAACAAGAAGCAAATTAAACAGCAGCCTGCTTAAAGCCAGGGTGGAAGAGGTCTCACCTCTGAAGTCACGTAAAGTCCCAATACATTTTTGTTGCATGTGAGTTATGCAAAATAAAGGAGAAAAAGAGACCCTGTGTCTTCCTCTGCCCCTGCTGCCAATCCAGCATGCAGCATTTAGGAGATTCCCACMAGCATGGTAGACTAGTTCTGTACTCTGATAAGAAAGCAGATAACACACCAGGCAGTGGCAATAGGCTGCCATCCTCCCTGTGCCAGCACCGTGGGGTTGGCACAGCTTCCCAGCCATCTGAAGGTTTTACTGACAGCACAAACTGCAGCCTTTGCACTGCAGGTGCTGCAGGTCAGAATCCTTTTGGTCTGCTCCCCGTGTCCAGCCCACAATGCAACTACAGCATGAAAAACACTGCTCAGCCTCTCTGCATCTCGAGCTTGAGCCCCTTTTCACTGTCCCAGCCGTGGTGCTTCACCTGGCACGTCAAGAACATCGCAGGTATGTGTGGCSTTCAGCACCAGCAAGGGGATGAAGGATGCAGGATCCATCCTCCTTCGTTGCCTGGCTGCTCTGCACCGTGGGGTTTCACACCACTGATGGCTCCAGTTGCACAGACTTGCTCATGGAAAAGCCTGTGGTGGTGCTCCGTGCCCGAGGGTACAAGCGTGAAGGGACCACGTCCGGTTGTGGGTCAGGGACAACAAAGTCCATGGTGGTGGCCACCCCGTGGCGCCGCTGTGGCCGTGGATGAGCCAGGACAGGGTGGGCACAGGGAGAAGCACCAGGACAAACAACCTCGATTCACCACCCAGAGCCTCTCTGAAGGTTTGTGACAGACTGGGTGTAACCTGGAGTGAAAACATGGAAAATTCACACTGGGAAGGTGGGAGGGCAGGCATTTGGCTTAATTTGAGGCTGGAGGAGGAAAGTTGTTTACTTAAGTGCTTTTTTAATTGTTTGTACTTTCTTTTTTCTCCATTAACAAATCACTGATCAGAGGTTTGTGTTGACTGGGTTGATAATTTAAGTAAAAACTCCCCAAATTCAGGTTCTCTTGCCAGTGGCACCCTGGGGAAAGGGAATGACTTGCCGAGTCTTCATCAACTTCAAAGAACAGGACTGGCAGGCTGGGACACACTCTTCAGCAAATTTAGGTGCCAGACTCTACCAGTTCTGTTAATAGATTTTTTTACCCCTGAGGTTCACATTTCCTTATGTTCCTGTTTTGTCTTGTTGTTTCAGGGTTTTTTTTAATAATGGCAAGGAGACAACTCCTCCACCTTATCTTCTCCTTGGTACATGTCGAGTCCTTGCTTTTGAATTTGGAAGCAAATGAGGACTTTTTTAACAATGTACTTTTCCTCTTGTCTCATTCTCAGACTGAATTTTRCACCAATTTAACAGATGCTTTTCTACAAACACCAAATTAATTCAAAAGCCTGCAATTCAAATTCTCAAAACTTGTCCAAGTTGTAAACAGCTTAAAACAGATCTTACAATAGAAGTTCTGAGCTGCTCTAAGCTGGGAAACTGGCTACAGATATAATTTCTAAATTAAAATTCAGGTTCCTCTGTAGACATTAAAGCTTCTCTGAATCCTAAAGCTTAAATAGTTCAGCTTTGGAGATGTGTACAAATATAAAAAGTTTTCTGAAGCCTTTGGCTCTGGCTGCCATTTTTCACTGGTAACAAAAATGAGACCGGTGTTTAAATTTTTCAGAATTTGGTTGTCAACACCATMATTCAAAGTTAATTAATTTTCAAATGTAATTCAGAGGCTTATTCACGGGCAGGACAAGACCAGCAGTTCATTCGAGGGTGCGTGTACCTGAGCTGTCTGGGGAAACAGCTGCCGAAAGGAGATATTTGCCATTAAACCTGGGGTTCACCGGGAGTCATCCTGCAGCTGATAGAGAGCAGCCCTCCAGCACTGCAGTCAGTCTGCACTGCCATTACCTGCCTCTGTTTATCACAGCTCCACAGCCTGGAAATTCCTGAGCGTGCAGAGCTGCTACAGCCTCAGGGACAAATGGATTTGGATAGGGGTTGGGAGCTCATCTGGCCATGGAAAACCAATTAGCAGCAGGGCTTAGCTGGTATTGTTCTCTGTGGTCAGCAGAAGACCTTTCCTACAATGAGCTAGGCAGCCCACATCTCCTTCAGGGAACAGGCAGGAACTTCCTTCATCTGCCAGGAGGATCCTGCTTGTGGTGGATTGGGGAAGTTTGCTCCAAAATGGGGTGGGATGATGCTTGTACAAAGATCTGTTAAGGCATCASAGCTGTTCCTATTTCCTCAACTTTCTTGTGATGTAACCCCGGGCTGGCTGCTCCCTCCTGCCGTGTCCTTCACATCCCACTTCTGGCTTTTCTACCTGACCACTCAGAGCAACTTTGGTGTCCACATTATGAGGAAAGGGAACACATGGCAAAAGAGAAAAGCTCGGCACATTCACAACTCTGCTTATGCATAGCCTGACAAATTGCTTCTGCAAAGAGAGAAAATCTATGCATAGTTCCTGCCATCCCTCTCTGAGCAGCCCTTCACAGTTCTGAGTATAAAAAGAAATAAAGTCAATGCATCTTTTGCAGCTGTGGAAAACATTGGGCCTATTTTACTTTATCTCCATTCRTCCGTCCAGAGTGTTGATGTCCATGTGGCTGAAAAGAGCCCAGAGGAGCATCCTTACCTAGCAAAGTCTAGATCTGAAGAGAAGTCTGAAGTATCTCCAGAAAAGTAAAACCCTTGATGACAGCAAAGCAGTTCCTAGACCACTGACATCTGGAGTATAGATACATTTTTTTGCACTCCTTTCAGAGTAAAGTCACTTAAATTTGGGTTAAAAAAGTGTTTTGCAAAGGAGAAAATTAACATCATGTTATAGGATAGACATCACAGCATCACCCATGTTTTTCAAGGTCAATTTGAAGCTTCTTAAAAGTGAGAAAAAAGTCAGAACCAGGATGCTCTAGATTTCAGAGTCTATGAAAGCAGAATAACACATTGCTCAGTTGGCCACTCAATATTACTTAAACATTGCATACACTTGTCACCCAAATACCCTTCTCTGCCTCTCGCTGGAACCTAAGGGGGGAGATAAGATCTACAGAAGTGACAGAAAAAAAGATTTTCAAGASATCTCAACAGAAGTTTTTACTCTTGGCTATTCCTTTCCTTTYGTTAAATGCATGATTTTAGTCCATTTGTCCCATTTGAAATATTCCCGTTTGACTGACCTACCTCGGAATGYACTTTTTCACCCTTGTAGAGCTGCACAAGTACCTTACTGTGCTGCCAAGAAATATTATTGCTGATATGAGGAGGGGTTAACTGGGAAAGAAACCAAAGAGGACCCACAACCCCCTAGCTTCTTCTGTTCCCCGGCAAGGATGGCTCCTTTGCAGGAGCTGGCGGCTGCAAACGGCTGCTCGATCCTGATATCATGTGCTGCTGGAAATCAGTGGGAAAAAGGCATTTCTCCCTCAGCAAGAGAAAGAAATCTCGCAGTTGGCATGTTGTTTTGTTGCAGTTTGGGACAAAATAGTTCTGCCAAAAAAGAGCCAGTGGCACAGAAAATGGGAAAGGAATTAGGTGTGGGAGCAGCAGGAAACTTTGATTTATTGCAGCACATTTCAARTTAGAGCTGTGATAATGAAAGCAGATAGGAAGATAATTTTTGCAAATATATGCTGTCCTCAGAAACCCAAAACTTTCAGTTTGCTTTGGCAGAACTGAATGTCCACCCTGGCAATTACAATCCTTAACCCAAGGTTTGGGATTAGGGAATGGATGGCAAGAATGTCATGTCTATTTCCAGACCTAGCGAACTAAATGCAATTTAAATATTGGTAAAATTCACTCTGTGACTACAAATACGATTAAAGTCTTGCTGTTCTTCATTATTTGTACTTACAGGGAAAGGGGGACAGAAGGTAACAGCTCTTTACATGTTCCCTCTCCTGATTCCCATCTCAGCACTGCAGCCCTCTGTGCTCTGTGCTCACACCTCCATAGGCACACACACACTGGGTGGTTTTAATCTGTTTTATGGTGATGGCTGTTGGGATTTAGCCTTAGACCTCCTCATCACAGCGACTTCAGCTGTCAAAGATGGCCAGTAAGGTCTGTCAGTGTGGAAGTACTAACTGTCAGGGTTTCAGTGTGAAGCTGGGGCTCACAGCCCAGGCTGCAGGCTGGCGGGAGCTGGAACTGTTCCCATTCCATGTGTAGCTTTTCGGTCACAAAACAGCCACAACTTCTACTTGGTGGTGCAACTGTCACTGTATAAAAGCCAAATAAACACAAAAGCTCACCAGCATCCCAAGGAGATGGGTTACACAGAATGACTCAAAAATGAAGTGTTTTACAATTTAATTTACTGGTTTTGCCCTGTTCTTCCTGTGGCCAGACACCAGAGCAATGCACAAACGATGAAGGGCCACAAAGAAAACCACACAGTGCCTTGGCTGATCTCCAAGCTTGATATTCCACAGGGAATTCCTACCCACATTCTGACTTCGTTTGGGCTGTGGCAGTGTGGCTGCCATCCTTATCTTCCATCTTCTGTCAYGGGGTACTGAGATGCTGCTCTGCCTCCTGCCAAGTAAGAAACTTSAATTAAATGAGATGTAAAAGCTATTGGGATAGATAACTGCAGGCTGAAGGRTTGTTCATGCCAGGTTTTACCTCTCCCACCACAAGCAGAAGTCCTCGGGTAGCCAGATGCTCCAGGAGAAATCTGATCCCAAACAGCCCTTCACATGGAAACCACTGGAGTCATGTAACTGCTGCATTCCCCTCCTGACCACCCACCTGATGCACTCTGCCTGGGAAAAGCACATTTCCTAGRAGGGGGTGAGAGGTGGGGTATCAGTGAGTTCCAGCAGCTCCAGAGGAGATTCACAGAAACAAATTCTGGTCGTTTCTAGGGAGGAAATGCCAGTCAGATGCACAGATGGCATCGTCCTTGTGGCAAACCAAGAGGTCCTCTGGGCATTGTTCCTCAGAAGTCTCATCCCTCTGCTCTCAACATGGTTATCCTGCTGTTCTCTGCATTCCTCACTTACACTTTCTCTGGTTCCAGAGGTTGCTGCTGTTTGATGTGTTTTATCTCAGATGTGCCTTTGATGTATTTTAGAGCAAACAGAAGTACAGAAGAGGCCAGAGGATGACTAAGATTGGGTAAACCCAGAGGAACTTGGCTGTATTTGATAATCACTCAACCTATTTATTTTGGGTTTCAAAAAACCCCCAGAYTGAGTTCAGAGACCTTTCCCCTGTATTTTAAACCAGGATTTTTTTTCTTCCAGAGTCAATTTTTCCTTTTGTCATTGAGGAAATATGTTATCCTATCTAAAAGGAGGCTTGCAGGCTGATGCTAAAATGTGCTTTCTCTGTAAAATACAGACTTTTTTTTCTTTTCCTTTCTATATTAAGTCTTCCTGCTGAAGCATTCTCCTTGGATTTTTCCACTCTCTAGTTATTTTCTTCCTTTTTCCTTCCCCTTTCTCTTCCACGTCCCTTCACACACACCAAGCAATGTACAAACTCTGTAATGAGCATAAGCAGACTTTACACTCAAGGATGGTTGTCTGGGTCTCTGGTTATCTGAAAATAATTCTCCTTTCTCCTATCAAAATATAGAGGCAATGCTATCATCACTATCAGGAAAAACATAAGACATGATCACTTTTACAAATCATACGCGGAGGGTAAAAGTAAGGTGCAGGTTTTTTTGATGTGTTCTTGATTGTAATATTTACTTTTTAACCTAAGCACAAATTAATTGTAGCAGCTTTAGAGAGTTTAGAGCTTCCCTTTGTTCCCTACTGGGAGAGTTAAGCAATACAATACAGCAAGGAGGAAAAAAAAATAAAAAGAAAAAAAGGAAAATTTCATTTTTTTAGGACAAAAAAGAGTTGGCCAACTTGTCAGACTACAGAGAAATCCTCTTTTGAGTCCTGAGCTTAGTGATCCATGGGATCCAGCACGTGTGACAAGACTCAGCACCATCTGCCCTCCCAGCCCGGTTTGGAATCACACTGACAGAAAACCTGACCCTTCTCTCCCCCTGCTGCCAGGTGAGGAGCTGCTCCATGACGACTGCACACCAAAGAGCACAATACCCCCGAGATCAGCCCCAGCAGCAGCTGATGTAGCCATAAATCCACAGCAGAATTACAGCACTTGTTTTTTGGTAGATACCCTCTGCTCATCCCAGTGCTCCRGGTATGCTCCCGGCAGCTGGGGATGAGCAAGAAATCACCCAAAGCTTCAGGTTATCCATCTTAGCTTGCTCAGGTGCACAAGGACATCTGAGCAAGTTAAGATGAATTACCTGAAGGTTTGAAGTGAAAGCATATTAGTTAAACTGCATTAAACTCCCGTGAAGATGCTCACTCTTTCTGCCTCCTGTAATCAGTTTAAATGATATATTATGAAGCATTGCTACTAATTACTCTGGAAATTATGTGACCTGGAAATCAAAGCCACTTCATGTTCTTGGATATGAAGATATTCATCTGAATTTAATTAATTTATTTCTTTTAAAGCYTTCATTTATTCCCATTTCAGTGTTGCTGCTTCAAAGCTGTGTCTCTGAAGTGTGATTCATCCAAACAATTTCACAGTGCTCCTGTATTTTGGTTATTGGAATAACTTTAAGGAGAAGGGACAATAATAAAGAGGTGAAGGACGTGTTTAGCAACACAGTCAAAGAAGTTACCTGTTGAAAGAAAATTGGGCACACCTGAGTGTAACACACAAAATGTCCACAGAAATTATTGAACCAGATATATTTATCTGGAACCACTGTGGGGATTTTTGGATGGAGTGGGTTTATTCCACTGCTTATCTACTGTATGGGAAAGGTTGATAATGATGGTGCAAGGCATGGTTGAAGGCTCGTGCTCTGCAAATTTCTGCTTTCTTTTTCATTAMTGATTCACAGTTGTGACCAGCAGAAGCTGTGGTCACCCCATTCCAGGGCTGRGACAGGAACCTTGTGAATGAACAGTGACACTTCTGGCTATTCCACATGTGGGAACCTTCCAGTTTTGCCAGACCATGCACTGGAGACGAGAGAAAACCCAACTCCAGGCTGCAGAGATATGATCTCACAGAATGGACATCAACAACACGAGAAGAGAGACATCAAAATGAGAATGGCCCTCGGAGACTCCTGTTGTCTTCCTGTTTGTCCTCAGCAGTTTAAGAAGGTGCCACATCTATATCTTTCATCATGTTTTCAAAATAAAACTGGGAGAATAATGGAGAACTTCAGCAACTATTTGCTTGGGTATTTAAATGAGCTCAGTCCCGCCCCACCCACCCTCTCATCTGTGAGCTCTCTGCAAACACTCTGACAATGGGTTTTACCGGCAGGAGTGTTTGTAGAGAGCTCATTTCAGAGGGGCACGCATATTTGCAAATACYCACTCGTAAGTTTGCTTATGCATGTCTCTGTCATGGAAATATTTGCATATTCATCCAAATAAAGAGATAGGACAACACTGTGCGACTTGTCTGTCCAGCCAAGGCTAATGAACCCGAGGCTCATTGTTAGTAAAGGATTTTAACATCATATAGAAATCTGTGATGAATAAGAATGAATATGATTCGTTTTAAGCATATTAATTGTGCTCTTGAATGGAGTTTGCAGGGAAGAGTCACTCGGTAGTTGGAGGCTCTCTGTCCCCTCCAGTCAAATGCCTGGAGCACTGGGGACTTTTGGGTCTGTTATCAGTTGTTCTGCAGCAGGAAGGCTGAACACTGGGCAGGGTGTTGATTGTGAATTATTCCCCCAATGTTTCTCAGAGAGGAATAATTTTAACAGACGTAAGAAGGGGAAGGGAGGGGGAGAAGTGACGAATAAGTGGAATKAAATGGATAGTCAATATTTATTTGCATGAGAGATTGGATATGGAAATTCGCCAGCATCTCTGATGGTTCTTGTGCTGTGGCACTGCGAAAAACTACCCATAAAGCTCTCCATTTAGTGAGCATGAAGCATCCATTGTTGTGATTAATTGTGATGAGAAAGAGGGGCATGAAAGTCAATGACTGAACTCCCTTTCCACTCAGGATCCTTTCAGTGTCAAGTACGGGCTGTGGGACCAAAACGGATAAAATGGTAGAGTTGTTTTCACTTTGCTTTATTTTTTGAAATAGTCAAGGACCTGAGATGAGAGCATGACAAAAATATGAGGAAAAGGGATATTACTTGAGGTACTTCGGGACAAAAACGTGAGAGAATTTAATAGCATTCTAATAGACTGAAAAGGATTACATAAATACATGAAAATTTAATATGTAAGTATCTGTTAAATGCAATACYCTGGGTGCCAGAATTAGAATGTTCGTGATCTTCTAACTGCCAGAAGGAGGGAGAAGTGCAAAGTGAAGGCTCTGTCTTTCCCCCTTTCTTAATTTCTGTCTGTCAGTTTGTCCTTTCAGTCTTGTGGGGAGTCGATGGCACAGCYGGAGGAGCCTCCTCTCTGGTCCCCTGTTTGTAAATACAGGATTTAAATATTGCCATTACACTAAGAGAATAGCAGTATTCAATTGAATGACTTCTTCAGCCAACAAAGCAATAATTAAGCTAATCTTTTCACCCAGAGTCAGTGTTGAAGACACTTAAATATTTCTTTCTTTTTTTTTTTTTTTTGACAGAACGTGTTTCTGTTAGAAAATTCTGTTTTAATGAAATTGTACATTTGCATGCAATTGTGTTGATTTTTATTAGATTTCCCAAGGGAAAAATATAGAACTTCAGCACTTTGACAATGTCAAAATATCCAATTTGATTTCACATGAATATTTTGATCTTTGGGGATTTTAAATGACATTTCATTTTGCAAATGTATTGTATATTATCAATCAGGAGATAACTATAACATTAAAATTAAATAAAAATCCAAGAGACAGTTTAATTTTTGTTGCAACAGAACATTTTGATAGCCCCACAGCAATACTTTTTCCCGATTTCAAGGAAACTTCTGAAGTCTTAATTTCCCTAAGATTCTCAAAGGTCTGTTGAGATGATGCKATGCTCCTCAGAGATGCCCAACTTATTTCAGCCCCAGGATGCAGCTCAGGAGTAAGACCAGCCAGGTTCACATGGAGGTGAGCACAAAGGCCCCGCGACAAAGAGCACTGCTCCGGAATTTGGGCTCTGAAAGGCTGGAGGTGTTTCAGTGGTTCCTGGAAGGACACCAGCATTTGATTCCTGACCTGCTGAGATAKAACTAAATCCTTATTCAGAGGAAGAAACTCTGGAGTCACAGGGGCTTCGTGGGACTTCTCTTCCCATCCTTTTCTCTGTTCCCTTTGAGACTTTTCCACAGCTTTATTACCAGAGGAGCAACCCTGGGTCTTTGCAGACCGTGCTGGTTTCACAGCAATCAGTTCTGCACTGTGCTGTGTCTGAAACTAAACTTCCCTGGATCGCATGCATCTCCTTTATTGCAATAATTTCAGCTTGGAGGGGAGTTTATTCTAAGAAGAGAACCCTTGGGGTATGCCACAGATTTGTTAAATCCATGATCTGGTTCTGCTCCACGAGGTGAGAGTCACTGCTCTGAACTGTATTACTGCACCAGGCAAGCGTCACAGCTGAAGTGTTTGTTCCTGCATCTATTCTTAAATAAATCTTCGTGTTGTGGCAGAGCAGAGAATGCCAGACAGCTAAAATCATTATTTTATCATTTGGCAAAAGCACAAGGTTGAAAGGGAACGAATCCAAAATGATCTTATTTTAAAATCCAAATTAATTTTGCAAATAATTTGGGGTCTTCATTAATTCAGTACTGATTTGATGTAGATAAATAGTGTGCATGTGTATATTCATCAGCTGGAAATTGGAAAGGAGCCAGCAATAACATTTTCCTTATAACCCACCCCAAATTTTAAAGCTCTCAAACATTAGTGCAATGTCCATCTGATAGCCATGGTAACGTCTGAATCTGAATGCTGATCCTCAGCAGCATATCCGGGGATATTCCACTGCACAAGGCAGGGATGGAYTCAGGATGAACACAATGGACCCTTTCCAGTTCTCTCTGTCTGCCYTATTTACCCTTAAATCACCTGACTTTTGTCTCTGCAGCCAAAATTCCAGAGTAACCATTGCAAAAACCCTCTGGAGTTCACTCTGGGTGGGATCACACGTGTGTGTGTGTAGGAACAGAAGACAGAATGTACAGAATTCCCCAGACTCAGCAATCCTTAGTGTTAGCCATGCCTAATTGGAAACATTTCATTCATCTTTGATCTTCATAGCTTTTCGAAGGTAGCAGCCCAAATTCCTACTGTCAGAGCACGGGCTTTAGGTCCAGGATTGAGTAGGATAAATCTGTGTCTCAGCAGCCTTTGATTTTTAATGTCTCTGMCTTAATAGAAGCACCCCCATCCACCCACTTCCTTGTTCTGCTCTAGCCCCAGTGTTCCTCTTGAATCCCAGCAACTTAAGAAGAATGAAAACTGCAAAGAAGAGGGGATGGAGAATGTGTATTTTTAATTAAAAGTGTCCATAAGCATTAAAATCTTCATTAAAAAAAAAAAAAAAGTCCCAGAGCTATAATTCTGAGATCAGCACAGTAAGGGAAATGCAAAATCTCGATTATTAAAATATTCTCTTCCCATTTTCCTCCTTCTAATAATAGTCAAATGTACTAAAAGTCTACAGGGATGTCCATCTGTAAAAAGAATTATGCAGCCTCCCGGTGGAAACTTATTATTTAGAAAATCTGGATTCAACTGCTCATCTGTTTTCTTAGACACTATTGCAAGTAACTCAGCTGGATTCACCACTGTGTTGGAACTGATGGGATGTGCCTGATTGCAGCATCTTCCATGTGGGATTGGAAGTTTAGGCTCGGCTTACCCACCCGTAGAGAGTTTCTTTTTTCTTGCTGCAAGATACATCAGGAACGATTTGAAAAGCAAACACAAAACAGCAACAACCACCATAAAATCCCTCTGAAATCAGACACTTTGATCTGAGTGCCTACACTGTTAAGAAGATAATCTCCCAGAACAAAGGGAACAAAGGAAATCTTCATGAAACGAAGTGCTCGTTTTCCAGAAATGACAAAGGGAGGGAAAGTTGATCTCCCATCTTCCGGCAAGGACGTCTTTACTCCTGGGGTAAAGCTAATTGTCCTAAGGGCTGCTGTAACTCTTTACACCACGGTATGTGCTCAGAAAGATTAGTCCAGTAGGTGACTCTCAGTAAATTTGTGTTCTATCTCGAGTTTATTACAGAGATCTCATGATTTAGGCAGGTTCTAACATTTCATCATTTCAATGCTATCCACTGTTGCAGACTCTTGCTCCCTTGGAGCAAGAAATCCACCTATTTCTAAGCAGGTCCTATCCTGCATTTGGAAATGATTCACTGCAGTGGGGTTTAATTTCTCCTCAGACATCTACATGTCACCCTTGTGTGACATTTCATGGGGCACARTAAAATTCAGCTGTTAGTTTTTCACCTTGTCCTGTCAATWGTTGTTACCTTYTTGGATGAGCTGCGTAACAATTATMATTCCACRTTATTATGCTGGAATTAAGAGCAGCAAACCTGGTTTTGTGAATTTTTGGGGAGAAGRCAGTATCAGAGTTTGTGGCTGTTGGTAAAGAAATGTCTTCTGAGAAATGGAAAAAAATAAAATCTTTCTGCAGGGTAAGGAGACTGATTATTTTACTGAGTTTATATTATTTTACCGMGTTTCATATTATTTTACACAAGCAGTGGAATGACAAATGAGGAATGCATTGCTCCAATCTCTGCTGTCTCTTTTCAAACTCCTTAGTCCTTCTGACAGGAATAAAGACTGGTGCTCTGAAACGATGTTAGTTGTAGCACCTACTAATATTTGGTCTTTACTACCTGGAATGGACATCTGGGAGCCTGGAGCACAGGAATAGGAATGCATTTCACAAAACACATATAGGTGCCCTAAACCAGGCTAAAAAGGGAAGTTGCTGATAGCAACAGGAAATATAATAGAACCCAGTTTAATGTATCACCTTTCAAATTCTGGATATCCCAAAGAGCTTTACAAAGTAATAAGTTAGGAAAAGGTAGCAGTGGCATAGCAACTCCATAAATAAATACTGTGGCTATTATTCAGTTTAGCAATAACTCATGCTTTTCAGACATTAAGAGCTAGATTTAGCTTYGTTTTCCACCAGCATCCAGGCCTGGGGTCTCTGAGGGAGAATTGCAAGCCTCAGAAGACAGATGCACTAAATAAAGAAATCGCATTTTCCAGAAAGAATATGATGCAAAGAGTTAGTGGAGTTGGTGAAAGAATGAGTAGTCTCATATTTGAACCTACTCATGGTTTTGAGAAACAAATGAGATCGCTGAGGATAATTGGAACTGAAAGATTACATGTGCCTACGAACAGATGGCACCTTGTGGAAGCAGTTACCTCACTGGTCCTTAATGGACCCCTTATTTCAAGAGGTAATGGAGACACTGTGTTAGCTTTCATCTCCATGAATAATAATTCTAAATTTAGTCTTGACTGTGTGAAGGCTTGTGGAGTTAATAAATTGCTTGTCAGATCTCCTGTGAGAATGGAAGGCAGATAGGAGGGAACGAGGACTAAACTGGGAAGGGCCCCTCTGCGAGGGCCACGCTGAGCCCTGCAGGAGCCCACRGCTCTGTGTCAGGGCACTGACATGTGGGGCTCACTCTCTGCCCTGGAACACCAACCAAAAATGCTGCTGTGCCAGTTCTGGGCAGAAAAATACACCTATGACTCTGTCTTCATGAGGTTCAAGCCTTTCATGGCTCACCTGTCCGTGGTCATACACAAATCCTTAATCCTTTGGCCTGTCTGAGTGTATCCATCTCTCCAGGATAATGCCAGGAAGCAGAGAGGCTCTCACCTCAGATGCTGCCTTTCTCCTTTGAGCTGTGCTTAGTRATACACCAAGTTTGTGCCATCATTGTGACAATTTTCTTTCTGCAGAGTGTAAATTCTCTGCCCTGGAGAGGGATGACTGCAGGCTGTGCTCAGGGAACATCTGCAGGTTGTCCAGCCTCCCCCTTCCCTATGAGATCAGGAATCTGTACACCCTTCCTGCTCTCCCCCAGGCTGAGGGAATTGCCCCCTCCTCTTCTCCAAGGATGATCCATGAACTCGGTGACATATGGTCTGAGCACAACAATGCCAAACACGCAAAAGCAAAACCCCATGAGATTTTCTCCATGAACAGAAGGAAGCTGCACATAAGGCCCTATTTGAACTGAGGTTTCTGCATCCCTCTGGGGACTGAAATCTACAGAAAGGATAAAGGAACTACAGGGTTTTTGTGCACCAAGACAAGGCTGGTCCCAGAGGTGTGTGGGTTCATCCCTGTGTCTCTCAGAGCTGCAGGTCTGCAGTGCAGCCCTGTAGGGAGCAGAGGCCAGGCTGATCCTGTGGGCTCCCTGCAGGGATGGGGGAGGATTTGGCCAGCTGAGCATAGTGATGGGGCTCCTGGAATATCTCCTCAGCAAAAGCAGTGGTGGTGGTGGTTGTGGTGCTGAGCTGGAGAGCTGGAACCAACTGCAGCTGGCCTGGAGCAATGGGAAGAGGAGGAGTAGAGGAGCAGGGGGAATGGGGAGGTGAAAGCTACTGCCACTGGGTTTTTGTCACATCCAAGGACTAAAAATAAAACATACCTCAGTCACTAGAGCCTCTGCACACCAGCCCTTCATCTCAGCCCTGCCACAACACTGCAGCGTGCCTTCAAGTGACTCATTTAGAAAGTTTGGGAATTTGAGAAGCATTTAGAAATCCTGGGGTTTCCTGAGGCAGCAGAAGTCTCCCAGGGCCCCATCATTCATCTCCTCCCCCTAACTGGCTCCTTTGTCAGCTTAGCTTCCTCTGTTTTCCAAATCCCCTCCACAATCCCAAGATCACTGGCAAGGTAGGAGCATCACAAAAGGTGTGCTTGTCCCCTTAATTTATGAAAAACAAAATTGTCACTTCTCTGCAACATGATAAGGGAGTTAAGATGCAGGAGGTTAGAAATGAATTGAGGGCATCCCCTGCCTTTTCCAGTCTGCTGCACTGAAGAGCTGGAATCCATTACCCAGCACACCTACAATATCTCACATTCCCACACAGATTAATTTTAGGTTGGTCGGCTCATTGCCTTTACACCTTGTGTGCAAGTGTAAAACTTGATCTCCAGTGTTTAAATTTAAACAGTCTGTGTTGCCAGTTTTTGCAGCTGATAGGCACAGAGGGTTGTCAACAAACAGGCACATTACTTTTATTTCCAATCCAAACACAGCATCCTTCCTGATTCCCTCCTCTTAACCCTTCAATACGGTGGTTTGTTTTATTTTTTTTTTTCCCAAATGGCAGGCTGCCAATATCGTGTGGAGATTTGATTTCTATTTCACACTCCACAAGGGAATTCCTGAGACGCTGGAGAGGAGGATGAATTAAAAACCCACAGGTGTAGGATGGGGTATATTGAGTTGACTGGAGGCTGATTGTATTTGATGAAAAAGCTGGAGGTTTTGTTTAGTTCCAGAATAAATACCAAGGACCTTTAGAATGTAAGAGCCAAACTGAATGGAGTCGGTGTGGAAGACACGGGCTGGTGCCCCATCTGGAAAAAGGATGTGCCAACCCAGACAGCTCTAAATCAGCAACTACAACTTCTGGAATTGCAGACCTGAGCCTGAACCACTCTGCTCTGTGAGTATAAAGTGCTTTGGATCCAGGCTCTTCCCTTTGGGGCAGGGGTTCATTGCACGCCAAGGGCAGCCCTAGGGAAGCAGGGCACTGGAGTGTGGCAGGCTTAAAGCAGAGTGTGGCTGTGGCTGTGTCCTGGAAGCTGGACACACCTAGAAGTACTTTATTTTTTACTAGATTGCACAATGAGGACTGCACTATCTGAGGGTGTTTATCCAGTTTGGGGGTTTTATCCTGTCTGAGTGAAAATCAGCTTCAAGTCCCAAAGGAGCATGTATTCCAGCTGGGGAAAACRGGTCCTCGTCCCTTGTGTCCTTCTCCCAGGCTTCAGAACAGGGCATTGAAAAGCAAAGCAGAGCATCCAAGTCTCAATCCCTTCATGGTGGGGCAGGACATCAACGAAAAAGGAAAATCTAATTTCTTCTTCTCCTGCTGCAAGGCAGACTGTGACTTTTGTCCTGGGGGTGTTTCATGGCAGATTCGTCTGTGAGCTGCCTGAAATGCACATCTCAGCTGTTCCTGTGGGACCTGGCAGCCACCATGTGGGAAGGTCTCCTGGCTCTGGGTTGCAAGATAAGGAGCATGCAGGTCTATAGACACTGCTGTCACAGCAGTTTACTGCAGCAACAGCTAAATTAGTTTTCAACTAACTGGTCTGGGATTTAGTAGGAGAGAGCAATTAAGACAGGATGGAGTTTAGCAGAGTAAATGATCCCTCTCTACTGCTGCGACCTGACATTACCCCTACCCAAGTTATTAAGAACACAGCAACCCCTAGGAGTCCCCCAGGCCTTCCCAGACACCTGCAGTACATCTGTTCCTTGAATTCAGGAATGTCTGCAACAAAGAGGACTCTGGTTCCCACCAGAAGCAGCACGGRCGAAAGCGTTGCTTTGCTTGCTGTGCTCAAAGGAGGGCAGCGGACTTTGTTTCCTGAGCAAGTTTTCCATCATCTTCCCTTCCCCGCCCCTGCTGCTGTGCCTGCTAATGCCTGTGATCATTAGCCATGAAAATGGCACCCATTTGTCTCCTTCTCCACAGTGCCCAAAGTGCATTTGGACCCCAGCCAACRGGAGCAGCAATTCCACGGACACGCAGCACTGCCTTAAGAGTGTATTCACGAGCGCGTGTTAATGCAATTACGAGCCCAAATGAAGCTTGTTTCCCCTTCACAAAGAGTTTCAGCCCTGCCACCCTAAATCTGCAATCCAGTAACTTTCGCTAAAACAAAGGGCTTCTTTAATAGGAAGATGCGGTTTTATTTCTTTTATTATTCTGTTTCTTCAACTGCATGTGTGATGCTAAATGTCTTCAAACAGCCATTTAGCCACCCACAGAGAGAAAGTAGGTTTACAAATTTCCTTGTTGCATAGTTTTGCTCTGTGTGCTCCCCAGAGTATTGCCATTTTGTTTGTTTTCTTCCTTAGAGAAATGGATGGATCCAATTTGCAACCCCAACAAGACTGATAGAAGTTAATTCTCCCCCTGCCCCCCTGTTTTTACAGTCTGGTTTGGTGGAGATTAAAAAAAAAAATAAAAATCAATGAGAGCCACAAGATGCAGTGTACAGACGAAAAATGCCAGAGGAGTCCTTTTATTGCAAGAGTAAACCTGGAAAGGAGGATACATTTCTTGTGAGCAAAGGAAAATAAATGAGAGTGACAAGAGCAATGAAATGCCTACGTAACACGACCCTAAGGAAAGACTGAATAAGCTGAGATTTCTGACCTGAAGAAGAGATATAGAAGCACATCACACCAGCAATTGTCCTTTCAAGAGGCAGGGAGCAGTCCCCTCCTGATATCCACCCTAGACACAACTGGAATTGATGGGCTAGCACCAGAGCAAGGCAGATTTAAGACAGAGGTTAGGAGAACAGGGCCTGCAGAGGGGAAGAGAACAATGACAGAACCTGGGGACCACCCTGGGGAAGACACAGAGACTCCAGCATGGCCACCAGGGACACAAGTTCACACAATTGCCAGGTGCAGGAGCAATCCCAGGTTGGGCTGGGGGAAACTCCCAACATTATCCTTCTGCTTTGGTAGGAATCTCTTGCTGAAATGATTTATTTTTCTGTGTTCTTGTGGGAAGGAAGCACGTGGGAGGCTGCCTGTGCTCCGTAGATGCAGCTACACTCTCCTTCACAGACCTCTCCCCGTGCCCCCCTTTCTGCCCGTGCCCTGACACTTTCTGTCTCTGCCATTCCTCATCCAGAGTTAAAAATGCAAGGGTTGGTTTTGATTCTCTTATTACCATGGTGACCAGGATGACTCTCGTGCCCATCTGCGCATGGCAGGATGCTGCAAGCCCCAACTTCAGCGCAAACCAGGAGGACTGGGATCTGTTTTTCTCCCCACAACTYGGTGCCACCTCTGTGCAGGAGCTGGCGATGCTGCACAATGCAGTTATCTATGAAGCACCAGGTTTTTAGGGAGCACCAGAGAGTCAGGATCTGCAGGGGTGTCTTTTGTTTACCAGGTGGAAAGCAAGATTTCAGTTTGAGCAAATGTTCCCTAAAACCCCACACTTTACCAAACCCAAAAGAAAATAGCTTTGTGTTTAGGGCAGTGCAAAGAAGAATAAGTTGTCATGTAGGGGAACGTGTAACCCCAAATAGGGCTAAGGCAAAGAGTTTTGTTAAAGTACAGCAGAAATCAAAAATGATAACTTGAAAAGAAAGGATGATAGAAATAGTAAAGAAAAACAATCCGGATTGGAGTAAGATCTGGGAGACGGGTAGGAGTTGGAAAACAGCCTCCAAGCAGAGCTTAGAGCAAAGGCTTTAARATCTGGCTTTCCCCATTTTCATTGTTGTTAATGGAATCTCCCATGTCCAAATGAAAGACTAATTTAAGTCTTACTTAAATATGCCTTGAGTAATTTCTGTGCATTTAAGACTTAGTTAATCTTCCTTAACTCTTTTTGTCACTTCCTTTGAAAGGAAGATGAGTGTAATTAAAGGAACTGTCAACTTTATTCTAGTCTCAAGAATTTTTGTGGTAACTTTGAAAGGTTTGGTCATTATTGCAGACTAAAATCTAGTAGATTAAGTGTTGCTGTATTTTAAGGACATGTCAGTCCACCACTTGGAACGCTTTCATTGTGCTCAAGTACAACATTTGGACTGATTTCAAGGTTTTGTTATGATAAGAAATACTAAGATTTTAATTATAGCTGCATTTGGGAAAGATTTTTTATTTAATACATCCTAATTTTTTCACTCTTGCAGACCAAGCCACGACATATAGACACTTCCTTCCAATGGTTTCCACTTGGATAACACTGCCTCCTTCTCCAAAGAATGAGGATGGCTGTGCTTGTGTGGACAGGGATGCACATCCTCCTTTTCTGGTGTAACACCGCTGAGATTTATGCTGCTTATGCTCCAGGTAAATTCATCCAAGCAGCTGTCTGTGGGAGTGATCCAGGAGGTGAGAGCAGCCTGCAGGTTTGCAGTAACCCACCCCCACACAGGGGCATGGAGCCTCACGAGSAAGCACAGCACAGCCCTGCATCTGCCAGCACACTCTGGATGCTGTGGGAGGTGCTGAGGTCTGGGTCCTCGACCCCCCTCACCCCTCACRTCAGAAAACTGTCAGATTTATGTARGGGGTTGAAATTGTGGTTTGTGCAGTTGTGGTGGAACTCTGGAAGGCTGCTGGCCCTGATGCAGCATCTGCAGTGTCATCGTGCCTGACCCCAAGGGGCAAAAGTGAAGTACCGTGGAGGAGGGGCTGCATGTTTCCATRGACAAGTCTTGGCAGTCTAAGCAAGATGTTTCAATAAATGCAGATGGAAAAAGAAAACTTTTTCCAACAGCAGCTTGTTTCACCCAGCTCCACGGCAGAATTTCAGCAGGACGGAGAAACAAGGAAGAATTRGGAAGAAATTCACGGAGAGCAGTGCAAAAGGCACAGATGAACACTGCTGTTTCTGACCATCTGATTGGGAATTTGCTTCCACCAACTGCCATCAAAGGCTGGGAATTGCCCATAGCTGCATTCCCATGTCCCTCTTGTCCTGATCACAGAGGAAACATGGGATAAATCCCCAGCTCCTCAGGGATGCCCTTTCCTTCCTTGTGGGCTCATTTCTGCCTCCATCACCTGGTAACATTTGTCATTTCCAGCTTTAGCCAAGCAAATTTCAATCCTCTCTTGTTTACTTTTGATTGCTTTGTCTTTAATGTAGCATACAAGGATTTTATGTGCTTCTGTTTCATCAATGTAATTCTTTTGTTGCTATGGCAATCAGCTTCAATTTTCTTTCGTTCTGGCAATTGTGTTTTTATAGTCTCCTGCTCTCAAAGAGATAAGCTGCCTTGTATATCACCCAGACACTAAGTATTTTCTCTGTATMGACACAGCCAACCTTTGCTTTAAGACTCTGTTGCTGTTATTTGCGAGAGTAGTTTACTCTTGCTGATGATGACATTTTTATTCCTTTCTGTGGGGTCTGTTTGAAATARGAGGTTTGCTCAAATTTACTCATCTGTTCTACTACTGAGGAAAGGCAGTGGTGTAAGAGGTGCCCTCCTGCAGGCGCTTGGAGGCTGTGGAGGGAACACGCTCAAGCTCTGGGTTTGACAACAGAGATCAGCACAGTGGTTTCAGCAGATCAAGAATCACCAGAAATTAGAGCTGATTCATTTCATATGTTGAGAACAAGAGCAGGAAAAAAAAAGACTGGAGGAAAATAATTCCCCAAATTTACCAATATATCTGAAAGCTGAGTTTTCAAAAATATCATTGACAAATATTCACGGGCACTCCATCACTTTGGGTCACAGAAAGAAACACTGCCCCAGGGGTTCCGGGCAGTGCCTTGCCATGGACAGCAGGGASTGATGACAGGGATGCTGCTGGATCAACCTTGCCACGGGAGGAACCCAGCCCCAAGGCCAGACAAGTCCAGCACCACTGGATGGTCCCAGTTCCCTCCAAGTCATCAGATAACCTGCTGTCATTAACTCTGGGTGTCTGAGAAGGCTTCTACTTTGAAATAACATCTGAATTTTCTGAAGTTAAATAGGGAAAACAAAAGCTGTGCACACAAGGAAAGCAAAACAAGGAATCCATTCACCACTTCCCATGGGCAGGCAGGTGTTCAGCATTCCCAGGAAAGCTGGGCTCCATCACACATAACTGTAACTTGGGAAGACAAAAGCCATCACTCTGAATGTCCTCCCTTTTCTGCTTCTTTCCCCAGCTTTACATGCTGAGCAGGACACCACATGGCCTGGAATATCCCTTGGGTCTGTTGGGGTCAACTGCCCTGGTTGTGTCCCGTCCCAAATCCTTGGGCACCCCCAGCCTCCTCAGCACTGGGGTGAGGAGCAAAAAAGGCCTTGACTCTGTGTAAGCCCTGCTCAACAATAACCAAAACATCCCAAAATTATACAGACTGTTTCCAGCACAAATCCAAAACACAGCCCCACACCAGCTACTGYGAAGAAAATTAACTCTACCCCAACCAAAACCTGCATGTGTCTGTATAAATACAGGTGTACCAAGCCCCACTTCCCGTCCTAGGGAGAAAGTGGGAGAATCCAAGCACAGAGAGATTAAAAGGTACCACAAGGTCACACAGGGAAAATGTTGCAGGGATAGAAATTAAATTGAGATCTCCCATGTCCCAGCCATCCCGAGTCAAATATACAAGTGGCTAATCAGCATATTTTTTTGCAACCTGCTGATGCATTTGAAAATCTGTGCCTATTTTTTTCTCCCCGTAGAAAGCTTGTGCCATTCATTGTTAAGCTCTGGAAATGCTCCATGCTAAAGTTATCAAGTCTGTCATCTCTTCAGTGCAGCAAAACCAGCCTCCTCACTCTCCTCTCTCCCAGGCAGAGGCTGGAACGGGAGACGGAATTAACAAGGAATCGTTCTGCCAGCGTGCCGAGCTACGTCCTGCGTTTGTTTGGCCATGTGGCCTTGTGATTGTCCCCAATGGACATTAAGTAGCACTTAAAGTGGGATGGTGTACAGAGGCTCAGAACCTGAGGCATCACACCCACTTCTCTCTGCAGCTCCCCTGGGGCATGTGGAGGTCCTGCCCCGCTGACAGCCCTGACTCCCACACGTGCCAAAACACTGCAGATTCCACGGCATGACAAAGTGGACACAGACATCAACGCTGCCTGGATCGGTCCCATTCCCAGCAATTTAGAGTGGCAGAGGTTTATTATTTGATGAGCCGCGGTCATAACATGCCAGAAGATGGCTGTTTATTGGAATGAAATCCATTRCAAATGACACGGAAGCGTTTTTTTTTCCCCCCAACAAAAAACCCTCGCAACCCAGATGCAGGGAATAAATCCTGCTGTCCCTGGGGAGCAGATTTGCCTCAAACAATCAGGCTCCCCAGGACCGCCAGTCAGAAGCAGTAAACGTACGGCAGCACTGCTGCGCGCGCCTGCTCCAGAAAAATGTTCCGCGTCGCTTTGGAAGAGAAGGGGCTGCACCAGATGGCAAATAATTAGAAATGGAGCGCTGAGAAGCTGATTGAAGAGCTGAGGAGTGAATAGTATTTCATAGATTTGGCAGATTTCATTTTTGTTTTTAAAATGCATTTTTGTGATTCACAAAGTAGCTGCGTTCTTCAACACTCAGGGGCAGGGGAGGTGTTGTCCACTTTCTCAKACAACACCTGAGATAACTGATATTAGTTAATAGCCAAGAGAACTGGACACTTTCAGACTGTGAGTTTCACCCCACTCTAACACAGGGGCCTGGGTCCAATGCTTGTAGATCCCAAATGGATTTATGCAGCGACTGATGGGTTCCAAACCGGGAACATACTGRGGATACAGACGTGTTCAGGGTCCCGTTGCTGATGGTCCCACACGTTAGGAGTATTTAGAGCAATCTCTGCTTGAGAGCCCTCGCTCTATAGAGCTCTGGGTTAGGTACCTGCAATATTTAAAGACAGAATTTCTTCATGTGTAACCTGTGGCACAAGTCAGGTGCCAAGGAATTTGCACATTTCTGGATACTAAACGGCTCATGAATATATCCCAAGTGGAAATGGAGAATCATAGCTCCGTGGCCATGAATGCACGCAATGTGAGGATGCAACCTGCAATGACTGGAATTATTGGGAAAGGCTGCTTTTATTCCTTTTCAGGGAATSCACAGCCATCACAATCCATTGCTAATTTTCTTCACATGGAATTGAGCAAATGAGTGACCACCATTTCGGTGATGTCCTTTCATTTTAGTGATTTAATCACAAGTGGCTGAGCTTCCATCTGTTCAAGTGAAATAATGACAGAAGTCTGAGATACAAACTTACTTCCTATTCCTCCCCCCCAGAATTATTCCTATAAGTGGATCAGTGCTTCAGAAAAGGGAACATTTCATTAGTATTTATGTTCTGCTAAATATAAATTCATGAAAAAAATTGGGAAGATTCACTAACTGGTACATCATGACTGTGGTGGGATGAAATATCCCATTGTCCTGAAAATGCAGGTAAACCTTATTGCTCACTGGATAATGATTGTTCCTTAGTTCCACCTAACACCAGCTTCTGAATGTGTTAGGAGCTTTAATGACTGGTTTTGAATCTTGTTTGAAAGATTGCCTTGTTCTCCTTTTCTTCATTGTTCCCTTCACAAATAGCAATTGTCAAGTTTGGAACTAATTGTTTCCTTGAGAAACAAAGTTACTGACGGAGAAAAAAAATCTGCAAAAGTTTTAGTGGAAAAATAATTTTCAAAACCTCTTGATATCTCCTATCCCAAGACTTTTCATCTACACCTCTCCATTGTATTGAAAAAGTGAAAGACAAATTTGAAGGTTCACTCACTACTGTGCAATTATATTACTCAGACTCTGGTTCCAAGTACACACACTGTCATTTCTCTTATGATTTACTGCCAAGCTCTTTGCTTGGTTTTGGTTTAGGTTTTGTTTTTTTCTTAGGGTGGTTTAGGAGACTTTTGTAGTGATAATTACTCAATGTCAAGTTAAGCTTTCATGCAATCACGTTTGTAATATTTTAAGCTTGGTTTGTCCTCCCAGTTATTGCACTACATTGATCTGTGCAAGCCAAGTACAGAGCTTTAGTATTTTTATCTCTCAATTCCCTGTAGAAAAACCTCACATTTTAAAACCATTTCCTCTGGCCTCGGGGAAGTAATGGATTTATAATAGTCTGAGTACAAATGCACACCATCATTTAATAAGTGTATAAGCACAGCTCATGCAGGCTGGGGGTGTTGAAGGTACATCCTGACATGTAGCTACCTGCAATAACAGAGGGTGAGGGCAGCACGCACAGACAGCTCCTGCAGCAAGCACCAGCCTGTTCTCTGACCACGAATCGTTGTCAGAGGATCCTGATCTGTTCTGCAGYGCTTTGAGACATGAAACCATTCCCATCCTCATTTTTAAAGCAGAACGACTGTTACCCACAGAACTCCGCAGGGACCATACACRCAGTCCAAGAGCCCCTGAACTGGGCTATGGAGTGGCATAGACCCAGGAGTTTGGGGTCCATGGCATACCCAAAATCTATGGCAGGGCCAGCACCTTAGTGAGCTCCAGTCCAGAAGAGGGTCACTGTGGTGCAGGTGCTCCAGCACCAAAGCACAAACATGTTCATAGTCACCAAGGGGGCCCATTGGAAATGACAAGCAGACCCAGACCATTCCAGCAAGACAAACTCCTTGTCCTGCAAGAGCTTCAGGCGTAAAATCCAGGAGAAATGTCCCAAGGAGGATGAATGGACCACTGTCAAAAAGTCCCATGGAAAAATTTATAAACTTGAATTTTGAGTAAAATAATTATGATTGTTCTTTGCAATGTTTTCTAGTTCTGTTTTCTTTCCTCAACCCATTTTTTAACTTTGTCTGAGTGGAATAGGCATGTTTCCAAACCAAATGTTTCTTCATTCAAATTTCCTTGGAGCAAAGGCATCGTGAGACTCTCTCTTGACAAGAAATCCGTCTCCTTCGCTGGTATCCGTTCTTCTGCATGTCGTGGTTTGAGATCCAGCTGAAATACGTGAAGTGTAATAGCACTGAACTCCAAGGATTAGCTCTGGGTTGGCAGTGAAGCATTATGTTCCTTGGTTAATTCATTCGTAACATCAGTATGTCTGAAACAAGAACAGAGAGAAGCATAATTACTTATGGCAATATTTGCTTGAAGTGAGAGTCATTTGTGCTATACAGATTTTTTTTTCCCTCGTCCTTTTGCAGTAGAATTTACATTGCGGTAGAAGGAAGAAAGAAGGAAGAAAGTGAAAGAGAGAAGAAAGGCCTTTTTTGATATATGCTGATTGAAGTATTTTCCAGAGAAAAATAGTCAAAAATGCTTTTAAGTAGTTCTTGAAAGAGCAGCAGCTGTATCAGATATCCTATCTCTCAGAAATGACCAAGGTTTTTGCTGTAGTTGTTTTTTCTCCTGTTTCCTTCTGAATTGGAATTTTCCTGTAATTGCTGTAGCCATTCAGTCTTCATCACTGCCAAGGTTTACACTAAAAATTAGGAAAGGAAGTGCTGCTCTGCTCCCCCAGGATTCGATGGAAATTTTGCTTTTAAACCAAACACACTCAGCAAAAAGCTTCAGACTGTTTTCTGGTTTCATCATTAAAAGCTTTGTGATTCTTCCACTGTAAACTGATTTTTGCCCAGATGTAGCTTTTTCTCCCCTGATGATGCACTGACACTACAGCACCCGCTCAGAGCAGGGGAACAATGACGTCTTCCCGTGTGGGTGATGACAACAGGGGACAATTTGTAAATGAAAAAGATGGAAGGCCACAGGATCAGCCACAGGAGAAGCTCAGTGGTTACAAATAAACATCCTGGCTCACTTTCTTGGGTCCACCACATGCCTTGGAAAAAAGGAAAATGTTGAGATTTCCTTTAGCAGTCAGGTTTCCGTCAAATGAAATGGAGCTGCATAGCAGTCCCACGTGCAGCAATATTTTCCAGTACTAACTTGTGTGTTTCTCCACACTTTAAAACAAGAGGTAAATCTTTGCTCTGGTGCTTTTCCAGGCTGATGATGGGCTGAACATAAACACTGGACTCACAGCCCTAGCAATCAAAAATAGATATATTTCCATATATATAAGTGTCTGTCCACAGATGGTAAGGAATATGTTGCTGCTCTRAACCTTACAAATACACCCCCTGAGCTGAAACCCATCCCTGGCATCTCTGCCCGAGTGGCTGGACCCTGTCCCCCGTGAGCAGCATTGCTGTGGGGGTGGCTGGATTCGGGTTGTACATCGTAGGAAAGCTTTGTTCTGCTGAGACTGGGACTCCTGCAGCCTCTGCCTGCTCTCTGGGTTTGAAAGGAGCTTTAGCACTTGGGCACACTACAAAATATCCCCCAGCACCCAATCCTTTCATCTTGCTCTGCATTTGTTGGGAGCTGGAGAGAAAAGATGGAGATTTTGCCGTGGCAGCCAAAGCAGAGGGCATTCTGTGCAGCCAGAAGGGGGGATGTGATCTGTGCGAGTGCTGTGCTTCCTCATTTCTTAGCACTTATTTGCAGCTCCCTGGTATCCAATAATTATTGTCCTGGAGCATTTCCAAAGGCACTTTGCTGTGTGTGAAATTCAGCTAGACACACTGTGGATGGCACGGTCTCCTGGCTGGGTGAATATCACCAGTCGCTTTGGGTCTCTGGCAGAAACTCTGAGTTCTTGTTTCTACAAATCCTCTGAAACTTTGGCTTGAGTTTTGCCACYGAACATTTCTGTAGGGCAGCTCATTTGCAAGAATATGGAAGAAAGCACATTCAGAAAGAAAGAAAAATATATTCACCTATGCCCTGATTTCCAAAAGCTCTTAAGCATTGGCTTAGCATTTCTGGGAGGATTTAAATRTGTCTTCAGTGTTGCCCTGTATAAGCACATCTTTTATCAAAAATTTGTGCTTGGAACCTTTACATTTCTACAGCCTTTATTGTTCTTCATAATTGTAAATCAAAAAAAGGGGGGGAAGGGTGGGGGACCACAAGGACATGGAATTTTATAGTGAAAACATAAATAAATTATATCATCCTGTACAATTAAAAATGTTATTGCTAAATAATAAATAAATACTAAATAATACATTACTTTTTTTTAAAAAGGTTAACAGCTGATTTCTGTAGGGAAGCCATGAATTAAACATCACGCAAAACAATTAAACTCTGGGAAATAGGATTTCTGATAGAGTGGTCAACAATTAAAAATGAATGTGTTACTGTGCTCCAGGGAAAAGCAGTGAGATGCCACGCTTTCCTGCTATGGGGAGCAAACGTTCTGTGCCACTCCAGATGGAAAGTTCTGCAAAGCACAAAGCAAATACGCCATGAGTGGCAGAGGCTTAATCTGAGACGCTGCCACACAAAAGGCACGGGCAGCAGCCGCCGTTTCTGGAGCAGAGACACCACTGAGAGACACTCACTCCTCCCAGCAGCCACCTTCTAAATTCCCCACCTGCGCTTGCAAATGCAGCTCCTAGCAGCACGGGCACCTCTACGAGCGAATCCCCGCTCAGGTCCACCCGCTGTGACGGGTTTGTCTGGAAATTGGTTGCTGGGAGCGCAACCAAAACACAGCCTCCCTGCGCGGGCAGCGTCAACAGCTGGAGAGTACAGCGAGGAGCAGGTCCAGCTAAACACTTCAAAGAGTTAATGTGTCTCCTTGCAGCCGTCCCTGAGCAAAGCACCTTAAACACTGCACTGTGAGCTGCTCTGACACGGTCTTACAGCTTCTCAAGGTCACTCCCATGCAACAATCTCCTTCCGTTTTTACTCTGTCCTTTACCTCCCCAGAAACACGTATTGGGCACCACACATATCAAAACAAACTGTTTAAAGCCAAAACCAAGTATCTTCTGATCCGAACATTAATGCTTTCACAACTGCATTTCTGCTGGAAGCACGCTGGAGAGGTTTTCTGTTCGTGAGTTTAGTGCCAACAACTCACCCAACTGCGTGGTCCTCTGCCTGCACCCGAGCTGCAGGAAGAACCAGCAGCCAGCATTGGTTGCCCACCCCCCCACGCCCATTGCTTGGGGAATTGTCTGAATTGTTTACCATGGCCAATGTGCATTTGAACAGATGGTAAATATCTCCATTCCTGCCAACAAGAGTCAAGAGATGCCACTAAAATCCATTTAGAATGGGAAAAAAGCAAAAAAAAAAAAAAAAATAGTTGAGAATTTACTCAGGTCTGTTGCAGGTAAAATCTGTCAGCTAATGGGTAGCTTCAAAGTGCTTGTACTGAATGGTTCATTAGAAAACTTATCTCTTCTTCGGGTGCTGACAGAAAGAACCCCAAAAGGGCACATTTTGTCACTGATAAACAGGTTCTAGCTATGTTCTGAAAGGAATTTGATGTATTGTAGAAGTTGAAAGAAGTTGAGAGCTGAAAAGTTAAAAAGAAACGCTGCATTTTCTATCTGTTTTATATCAGCAATGCACAATATTATGGAAATTATTTTAGACTTGGCAGGGTTTTCCAGAGAGAAGCAATCAAGATATAAAACTCACAATGGTTTTGGTTCACACAGCCATTTCTTTCAGCTCAGGCAACCTCATTTCTTTTCCCTCTCTACTCTGTAGGACTTCATGGTTATCAAATACAACCCAGCGACTGAAAAATGGGTCATTGCTTTGCAACACATCCATTGGAGATGCCAAGAAACTTTTCCAAGATCTTTCACACAGCCATTGCTTGTGGCTTGATTACAGTCGCAGAGCTGTACAGAGCTGGCACCCCCAAGGCATTAAACTTTCATATGAGACAGTGTGAATAGTATATCAAACACATTTGTTCTCTATAGGATAATCTGAAACACTTTCTCTCTCCTCTCCCCCCAGCTCTCGCTGCTGCATTGTTTCCACCTTGCTGGTTGTAAAAGGGCTGTGTTACATTATTCTGTCATGTCATTTCCCAAGACAGCAATACAGGGTTGGCATGAGCAGCCTCGCCCCAGTGGCCAGCTCTTGCCTGTGGTGTTGTGACAACACACCCATCTACAACATCACCTCTGGAGCTGCCTCCTGCCTTCACGTCCCAGTGATGAGGTGGCACCCGAAGCCATCTACCAGCCCTAGTTAGAAACACACCGATCCCCTCTCTGTCCTCTTCTCCATGGTCATGCAAGGATTCTCAAGATGATTTTAAAGACTGACCCTAAAAAGTGATGTCTTTTGCTTTGGGATGAACACAGGGTACCACATTCCCTTAGGCTGCCAAATGTGAAAGACGAATAGAACATCCAGGAAAGAAAATCCTTCAAGAGCTGGAGTTGAACCCATCTCAGTTAGGGAAAAGATAAAACAACACTGAAAATAAACCATTCAACTAATTTATCCTCTCTTTTTTGTTTGATTTTTTGTTGCTGTTGGGGTTTTTTTTGTTTGTTTTGTGGTTTTGGAGGTTTTTGGGGGATTTTTTTGGTTGTTTTTTGTCAGTCAAGGGAACCTTGCTTACACGGTGGAGTTGTAATCCTTTTCATCAGGGTGTCAATTGCTGATACAGATATAAAGATTTAGTTTGTGTCTATAGGTTTAGGCTATGTGAGGCTGAAGAACCTTTTTGCAAAAGACTGATGAGAGAAAATCAAAGACTATGAACAGAACTGTCCCCATGAAATGATGAATTGTGTCCTTCTAATGCTGTTAAGGTTTGGATCATGAGTTTAAGCTCCAGAATATGAGTCTGGTAGAGCCAAGCTGAAATCAAGGAGTTCTGCAGTACTTCTGTCTCCATTAAAGGGCTGATGGATTTCGCTATATCCTGGCAACAATGAAAACAGCACTAGAGATTCCATATTTTGTGTCAGTGAATAATCTGCCTCAAGGTAGATACGATGTGGAAAGAGCTCTTGTATGTTCTTATCCTTGGATAAACACCAAGCAACCTTTTCATTGACTCAAATCCTCTAAGAACGCTCAGACAGGTTCTAAATTCTAATTCCAACCTTCAATACTCCACTTACCAGCACAGGCAATATTTCTTACCTCATTATATTAAAGAAAAGACTCTCATCGCTCCATTGGAAGAATGTTTGAGTGGATTTTGAGCCTGGACTGGTAGATTTTCATTCCAATTTTTAGGACTAGATTTATGGTCTTGACAGGGAGTAGGCGTAACATTTTTGTCTAGTCATTCATATCCTGTTTTCCCCTGAGTTGAATCTAGCAGCTCATGTACTCATCCTGTGACTAACTGTGAGAGCTTGGCCAAATTCTCCCTCCATTGTCCAATTCTTAATTGATATCTCTTTACTGTACAGTGTAGCTACACATCTGTTACTACATCACCTGTAATTTAGGTCTGGGACAGGCTTTGGGGTCATTTGTATTTTCAATTCAAGACCCAGCAAGATAGCGAAAAGCATCTTCCCATGAGTCAGAACTCGGGCCCAGACTACTCTGTAGTCAAGTAAATCTGCCTGGAAGTGGCTTTGAACAGCCCACTCTCAAAGCTGTGTCTTTAACAGGCTGAACCAGACCAATCCACCTCCAGAACAACATCCTTTCCAGTCTTCTTTCAAAACAGGAAGTAGTTCTGGAATTTAAATGAGATCAGAAGACTGCTGTCACGGTATCATGGAAATTTCTGATGAGACCGTCAGCTCTGAAATGCACAATGAGCTGAGACTACACCATGAGCTTCTGCTGCACTAAGGGGTACGAGGCCATTTGATGGGGTGAGAGGGGTGGGTGTGTGTGGAGTTCAAGAACATCAGCAAACCTTGCAAAAATTCGAAAGATGGGTGACACAGCCATGCAACGCTTGGTGGGAAGTGGAGTACATGTGGTGTTCGTGTTTATTTCCCCTCACTCAGGCGTTTGGAGTCGTATCAAAGCCAGTTCAGCAAACGAGACTCCTCTCAGCGACTGTGCGTGGTGCCCTTTGGCAGACAAGCTGTGCTTTTCCCTCTGGCTCTTCTGAACGCTTTCCAGTGCTCCCTACAGAGCCATTTCCAAGGAAGGAATGGGATGGAACAAAAGGATTCTGCAACTCTTTGCAGCCAGACAAAGCCTCAGAGGAGAACAACATGATTATAATGCTTAAACCTGCCAGAGAATAACAACAATCCACAGCCTTTTCAACCCTTTTATCCCAGCCCAAACACTGGTGCTCCAAGTCACAGAATTTCTAATGCTGACTTCTACCAATGAGGCCAAAAACTTTCTCTTGGCCAATCTAGCTAAGAAGACCCAGAAACATTTCAGGTGTTATTGTGCAGTGCTCAAATTGAGCAGCTCAAAACAAACACAGCTTTTGTGTGAAAGAAATCCATTCACTCAATAGAGTGTTATATCATATTTGCTGAAATGTCCTTCAATTGACTGAATTACCGTAGTTTTGGTAATGGGAATCCTATAAGCATTCCAGATCAATAACATAGAAGGATGTTATGGGGAGCATTGGTGTCCTCAGTGTTGAGGCAGCAACATTACTCTCTGAATTTGATCCACTCTTGCACTGTTACAGTAGGAAAACAACATATTCTATACAGCAGCAAGGGTTTACACTTGGAGAATTGGAGTAATCAGATGGATCTGCTTTGCTAAAAGCAAAGAGTTAAACAGAACAACTTTTCTCTGGCCACCTACACACACACCCCACAACTGTTATATCTCCCCCTCCTCATCTATCCCCATAAACACTGCAGGCACCTCAAATGTTCAACCTGCACAGCAGTTTGTGAACATTTCAACCCACCACTCCAATTAATGCCTGTAACACTAATGGAATAAGCCTAATTCTCTCAGAATAAATATCTGATGCCCAAGACTGTGCTTTCAAAGACACAATGTCCATATGCCAATTTAGCTCTGAATTTCATAATTACACAGCTCCACACCAATTTCAAACCATTTGCTAAGCGTGGTTGAGTTTATCATATTCAATTATCTCCCCCACTCCTGGGGTGCCTTTACAATCAAAAGATAAGAATCTCTTATTTGTAGCTCTCTTCTTCCCAATAGTTCAAAAAGGACCATAGGTGATCCTTCCTGAACTCAGCTCTCTAAACATCTTTATGTTCTCTTTTCCCCTGCCTGAAAAATATATAAATATCTATTTATTTAACTTAGATAAATAAGTTCATATATGGGCTAATACAAATATTTCACTGGATATGAATGTTGTATGAACCTATGTACTGTTCTTTTGGTCTCTGCTGTATATGAGAGAGGGTAGGAGCTTTGAGAATAAATGCAAGACCAACAGAAGAGGTTTAAAAAGGAAGTTAAATGAGAAAGAGTTATTTTCTCTCACGTCCAACAGTTCTGTGAGGGTTTCTTAGCCCATGTGCAGAGAACTCTTAGGTATTCCTGATAGAGGCTACACCTGCATGTAAATGCATCCACTTCTCTGCATGACTGTGTATAATGGATTTTTAGCAGTACTGTAAAAATTTCCTTACAGCTACTAGCCTCTGACCCAGGCTCATTTACAGCTCTATCCTGCCTGCTTTTCTTTTGATTTAAGCCTGCAACAGCCTTCCCTAAGAGCCCTGGTTTGTGCCAGGTTAAACGAAAGCTGGCTCAGCAGCACCTCCCGTGAGTGCTGAGCCTGGGAACACAACCAGTCTGACTGCTGAGGACAAATCCCATCCCAGGGAGTCATGGAGCAAAAGCACCAGAAAAAACCTTCCCAACGCCTAAAGGGCAGCACCTCACCCGCCAGCTGTACCTCCCCTAATCATGATTTTGATTCTATTCCTGCTGGGCTTCCTGATTTCTGACTGGGAAACCATGGTTTGTGTTGCAAATAATTGGATGAACTGATCAGAAGATCATTGTTGAGAACGGTCCATGGAAGCTGTTGTTTATCAAAAAGCAATGAAAGTAAGATGCAAAGAAAAGCATCTTTTCAATCAGAAATGCAGAGTATAAAAATCAATTTTATGTTTAAACATACATAGTCTCAAATTGGCTCCTCATTTGTTGTGATATAAACTACCTGAGCAAGGCCAATACAGAAGAATTCACTGAGATAATTACAGGTGGTTTCCATGTGCTCATTTCCCTTGAATGTTCATGTATTCTCAGAGCTCTGATAACCCAGCTTTTAAAAAATATTTAAGAATCTTTCAATAAAATAGATCTTTGGAAGGGCTTTGCAACGCTATTTCTGACAGGGACATAAATAAGGAGAGCAAAGAGGTGACAGAGTAGGAAGCACTGGTCACAATGCCAGCTGTCCCTCCTCCTCCTTTTGTACTCCCTACAGATTTGAAAGGTGAGAAAGACATGGAACAATGCCTATGTCCTAAGAAAAATGGGTAAGAAAGGTTAAAAAAGGTTTTGTTGCCAATGGACTTGAGGAATTTTCTTCCTTTTGCTTCCCAAAGCATTGAGCTCTCTGGGTTTTGTGGGATTTGGTACTTTACAGGTAACATTTGCTGGGATTGGCTGCGCCATTGTATAAAAGCGAACGGAAAGTTCAACTTTAAGATATATATTTTTAGCAACTAATCTATAGGGTACAAACTGCTGTCCAAAACTCTTTTTTGTGGCAATAGACATTAAAGAAAAGCTTTTATTTGTTAAGAAAACAAAAATCTACTTTAAATGATGTGCAACACAGCTCTTCTCACTTCCTGGGCAAAAGAAGCTCTTCAGTCAGAGAAATTCCTGTTTCTTCTGTCTTATCCTCCTACATATTTACTCTGCATTGTAACATTTATTCCCATTCTCTGTTCCTCATAGAGGAAATCTTCTGGCATGTCAAACAAACACATTTTAAAGAGACTTGGTTTTTTAATGGAAAAAGATCTTTAGTCAAGAAATATTGACCACAAGGATTTCTATTTCTTCAAATCCTAAAATGGAATAAAACTATTGAACAACGGCAAATATCAAATACAATAAGATTTGTGGTTGAAACATAATCATAAGAAAAAAATAATGCTGGTACAAACTGAGGAAGGCAAAGAGCTCATTTGCTGGTACTGCCTGGGCACAAGCTGCAAACCCCGGGGAGCCAGAGTGACAGGAAATCCCATGGGCAGTTTGTATGCAGGAGATGACACCAACATCCCAGAGAGGTTGGATGTGGGATTTACTGTCACCTGTGCATAGCTCAGGGTCCCATAACCTCCTGGCAGCCTCCACAGCCCACGGTGCCTGCCCTCCTTCCCCAGGGAAGGGCTCGGGGTGCCTGGCAGCCCTATCCCAGCATGGAAACAACATCAATCCAGAAGGCACCTTGAAAATGTCACCCCAGTCACGCATAAGGGAGGACAGACCCGAACTAACCCACCCCGAGAGATGTCTATCCAGCTGTTCCTAGAGCCTCCCCAAAAAATCCTATTGCTTCCCTTTGAAGCTCAAAGACAAGGAAAACTGATTGCAGCCTTGGTCCTCACAGCAGCTCCACATCACAGCCCCGCTCGTGGAAGCTGTGCTGAAGCTGCTCAGCCGCCGTGTGTTGCTTGAGAGACGCGTTCTGGCTGCCCCTTTTGGAGCGTTTCTATCTCTGTTACCCAGCAGGTGCAGAGCTCTCAGCTCTGCATCAGCCCTCGGGTTTGCCTTTCCGCCGAGCTGTGAGCCCCGAACTGCAGCTGCACTACCTGTCTGGGCTGAAATTAATCCCAGCCTTCCGTGCGTCAGTGTGGGGGCAGAATTGCCTTGGCTCAGCAGGCTGCAAATGCACTCCCCAGTCATCCAGAGCTCTGCCTACAGCCAGCTCTAATTTTACTCTATTTTGTTTATGCTGGAGTGGCTGCGCTGGTATTTCTTTCGTCCCTTCCACTTAATCTACCTTTGTCTTTCTAATAACATCTTCTAATAATATCTTCGATCCTGATTGATTTATAGCTGCTGCCCTTTATTCAGGTATTACTGCTGAAAGTGTTCTAAAATTGAGTCCAATTACTGGGAAGGTGCCGAGGGTAAGCCACTTATTTGTGGGTTAAGTTTTAGATTTGAAATACTACTGAGATAGATGGATTTTCCGTGTTGTTCCTTCTCCCAGTCACACAGCAGTCTGGATGGGAAGGGATTGCAGTGGGGGGGAGTAGCGTGGGTGTGTGCTAGCATTTCTTTCTGAAAACTCACAATCTCCAAGGAAAAGTGACTGATAGAGGATCTTCATTTTCCTGACAGGTGGTACTTAGCATAGGGAAGCTGCATTTGACATGCTCAGTCCTTTCACGCTCCAATTAAAGGAAACAAACGGTCAACAAAAAGCACAGGGAGAAATCCATCCTGTATGGATGCTGTAAACAGCAAACACTGTTTGCACAGTTTGCAAACACTGCTGCTTGTTTGTCTTTCTTGTGTTTTTTTTTTTTAAACAACAGATCTCCTCATGAGATGTCACAGCAATGTGACAGGACAAAGAGGCATCTGAGCTTTGGCACTAAGGTAGGGAGGGAACTTCACCTTGATCTCACATCCTGGGAGAAGCCAATTTCTCCTTGTCCTGCCATTGTGATCTGTTTATCTTAGAGGTGTAAAAAAGGGGAGCATGAGGCCAGTAATTTCTCCTTTAGTCCCAACAAAAACTCTAATGAAACTAAAATTAATCATTTGTTTAATCTGTATTTGAGACCCTCCGGAGAAGCGTTTTCAACACTTACTCCAAGCTCTCAGTTTGTCCTTCCCACTGGAATGGTCTTGCTTTTATTTTTCCACTCCAATAGTTAACTCTTATTTCTTGACATTATTGGATGCTATTACCTAGGAAGTCAGCACCTGGTCCCTATATAGGAAATAAAATCAGCAGCAGAGCTGAATGAAAGAAGTAATTTTGCTTCATCTGTTGTAGTTCAGCATGAAATATTTGGCATGAAATTAAGATTTTTTTAAAAAAAAAAATTTCTTTTTGAACACCAAATGTAGGCTACAAGAAAAATTAGCTTGCATATAGAAATAGTCTTAATTGTTGCATAGGAGCTTCACGTCTGCCAGTGTCAGTCAAAATGAATGAGACAACACAAATCAGCACTGCAAGCAGCAAAATGAGCCCAGAATTCCCATGAAGGGAATCCCAGATTTTTGTTACCACAGGTATTTATGTCCCTCTTGAAAATCAGTAACCAAAATAGTCCTTGCAGTGGGTTATACCAAAGCCATTCTGCATATGTAAAGCATAGAAAAAATTAAAACTCAAAAAAAGAAATCAAAACAGCAGTTCTATGGATTCCTTGTGGACACTGAAGAGAAAGTTGTGTGGGTGGAAAGCATTAGAACAAGAAAGTTGGCAACACAGGGGAGGCCCCAGCACATGGAAAGTACAGTGATAGGAAGGGTTTAAAAGAAAAAAAAAAATAACAAAAAAGAAGAAAGAAAAAATAGGCCTCAAAACTTCAGGAATACATTGGGCTCCCAAACCTTAGTGAGAAAAAACTGAACTCCAAGTTTGTGGAAGAGTTTGGACTGAGTTAGCAAGGAGCCCATTGAATGATTCTGGTGACTGTGAGCAGACATTGCAAGGCAGCAATGAGGCATTTCCAACTCAGCTTCAAGGAGAGCAGAGCTCTTTTGGCAACACTCATGGAAGGAGAGCAACAGACAGGAGAGGATTTTGTATGGGTTCTACTATGGCCAGCCATGAGAAGCAGCAGGAGGCACTGCTGGGATGCAACTGCTGCCACAGCAGGACTGCAGTGATCAGCTGGTACCAAGGGATGGTTTATCCCGGGGTACCAATGGATGGTTTACCCAGGGGTACCAATGGAGAGTTTATCCAGGGATACAAATGGGTGGTTTATCCAGGGGTACCAATGGATGGTTTATCCAGGACAAATTCTCCACACGATGGGTGCCTGGCGCTGGAGCACAGGATCAACTCTTGGGCTGCTGTGCCACTTCATTTCTCCTCTTCAGCACACTCCCCACTGCAGGATCCTGCACTTCAGGGCCCATTTGACCCCTGCCTGAGGTGGAGGAGGGCTCCTCTCCACTGGTGAGAAGCATCTGCTCAGATCCCTGTGTGCAGCAGTCACAACCCTCATGCACCTCCAGGACTGTGGCTTTCTTTCCCCTCCCTTCCCTGGTTCCTCCTTTTTTCCCCATCCCTCCAGATCTCTGCCAGCCACTTCCAGACAAGCATTTTGTTTTCATTCACAATCCTCTTTCATCTAGATCCTTCTTCTTCTTCACTGAGATCCTTCTTTTCCCCCTTTCTATGATTTTCAGTGTGACAGAAAGATGCTTCTGACAGGAAACCTCCCCACCTCCCTTCATTCTGGGGATGCTTTTTTAGCCAATTAATCTAACATCATGTACCATTTAGCTTTGAGAGGCTGGTGTGACTCCTGAAGGAGACAAAATGTGCTGCTGGGAAYAGAGGGGTGGGGGTGATGGAGAGGACCATGAGGAGGCTCCAAACTGTCTGAATTACTCATCAGGAGGGTGCCAACATGAAAGCCCGGAATATCTTCCTTCTCCATCTCCTTCCTCTCAGGCACCTCTGACACGCTGCTGTCATTATGCCACAGAGCCATTTTGTTATGAGAGCGTGTGATGGGATGAGGGACAAAGCTCTGCCGAAATGCTCTCAAGTAGGGATTATGGATGTGTCTGTCAGGCTCCCTGACAATCCCTTCACTTAATTAGCAGGTAGGAAAGGTATAAAATACTAGCTGGGGATGGATTGCTCTTCCCTTCTGAACATGCCTCTCTAAAAAGAATAGACACATTTTCTAGATCAAAATAAATAATTTGATTTTAAAAAAAAAAAAGAAAAAACTCCACAAATCCAATGTTCTTTCACATCCCCTGCTTTCAGTAACATTTTTCTCTCAATTTGAAGTGTTTTATGCTAGAAACGCTGCTGAGTCACATGGAATAACACGCACAACATACTAGAAATTGCAGCCAAATTTCAAACCAAACCATTCTACCTGAGTTCTGAAAGAATTTAGTTATTTTTCTTTGATTTTCCTCCAGACTTTAGTTTCATTCAGTTTTAAGTTGTTCTGGAAAAAGCATGCTCAGCTTGCCCTCAGAACCTCCTGCCCTACAATGTTTGGACTTTTAGATTGTGTTCCTGGACTTTGAATCTTTAAAATTCACAAGGGTTAGAAATGCTCTCTTCTTGCTCTGTGTTGAATCTACTTTCTTCCATAATATTCCAGTTCTACAGATGAATGCATTTAGACTCATTAATTGTGATTTAAATCGTGGGACTCAACACTACAAACAAAAGGGAAAAAAAAAAAAAAGACTTTGATTGCTTAGAGCATCTTTTTCCCTGGGCAAAAAAATTCAGTGTAAGAGCAGCATTGGGTCATCACCTCCTCAATATTAGGCACGACAAGAACAGTGGGATTTTAGCAGAGCTCTCTTGGATGTTACAGTTGTTCAATGATCCAAATCTGATCACTCTGTTGAAGTCTCCCTGGAAGCACCAGCGTCTTTAACCCCTCTGACAGCTGCCTGAGCGCAGCCCTGTCTATGAGCCTCTCCGCACCTCTGCTGCACAACTTCCCATTATTGTTTTTTTCCCATTAGCTTACAGCAGACCACTGAGCGAAAAGCCTGAAGGAGTCTGTGTTACTGTGTAGGAAGGACCTTTAAAAAAGCAAACGCTGGCATGTGAGAAGATTTCACAGGCTGTACTACAGTGGCATCAGCCTGTTGTGGTGTTACCATTCCTAATATCAGCTCATCAAATGATGCTGTCTGTGGCTTGGAAACGACAAAGGATTCTGCGGGTGGAGTGTGAACCTTGAGAGCAATCTGCTCCAAAAGCAGTGGGAATGCCCTCGCCCCTTGCACCAGAACAGGCAAAAGAGGTTGGGGAGCAGCTCCGAAGGATGCTGGGCAAGGATGTGTGCAACGTTTTAAGGTGGGGAAAAAACAGTGAAAAAGAAAAGTGACACTTCTCTGGCAGCTGCACAGAAGAGGAAGGACAAGAAGTTAATATTCACTCACGTGGCTTATGAGATTCAGCTTCAGCCCAAGGCAGTTTGTTTTATTAAAAACAACAATTAACAATGCCGGCCAAAACCTTGCTGTAAAACCCAACAGAAGATTTTCTTCTTCTTGTAATGTGACATCCAATAAACAACAAAATAAATTAAGTAAGCTCTCACCCTTCTGTATTATTTTTGGCTTTTTGAAGGGGATTTAACACCAATTTTAAAATAAATATGTAAAAATGTGATTATTTTTTGTGCACAACATTGGGAATCTGTCAAGAGGAATGGATGCCACGGCCTTTGCTCCCAGGTTCTTGAAATAACTGTCTGTGATACTAAAGAAGAGCCTGGGTGTCTCTGACACTTCTTTCATTACCCACTGAAAAAGAAAATAGATGTTGTGTAAACTGGAGCCTTGTGGGCGCTAATAGCAGATTCTCACATGGGATAAACATATGTTCAGTTTGCTCAGAGCAAGCGAATTTCCCGTTTTACTACAAAAAAAATAGATAAAAGCCTTATTTTAACTGATGGAAATTTCACTGTAGAACACACTGGTAATTACTTGCAAAATTCAGTTCTCTGCCCTTGGATGTTCAAGTGGGTGATGAGAAAAACAGGAATTGGCTGGAATTCTGGCTATTTATTATCCATCTTGAAAACACCTGGAGCATCCAAGTTTTTTTTTGCCTCTTGTGGATTAAGATTCAATGTCAAATTTGAAGGTTGCTGAAAAATAAGACATGAGTAAAACTGGAAAGGATCGGTGCTCAGCTGGAGACTAGGCCAAGGGAAGTCTGGGTGTGGATTCCTTTTGCTTTTGTGCCAGAAGAGAAAGACGAGCTCGCAAATCCCAGGAGAACATCCCACCACCCGCTCCCCTTGTTTCAAAGGTACCTTGATGTTTAACCTTCAAACTGCATTGCCACAGCTCTTCTCCCATACCAGCATTTTGGTTCCTGCACTTAAAGCCAGCACAAAACTGTACAAGTGAGAGGGAAAACAAACAGGGTAGGAAAAAATATTCAGCTCTTTGATAACTCTTGCAGGGTTCGGTCTGTGCTGGAAATTATGGAGGGTCTTTGTTCCACAGAAAGGGGTGAAGTTCCTCTTGGGGTGCCTTTAAAATTTTCAAATCATGTCCCAGATATTCTCCACTTCCCTGGCTAGCCTGCTTTTAGAAAAAGACTGAAAACTCTGCACCACTTGATGGTTATTTTTGAGAACACAGTGAAACAGCTACAAGTGCTGTCATTCGGTGATGCTGCACATAGGAGTAAGGTGGCTCAAACCTCCAAATTGTTTCAGCTTCCACAAACTCAGACAGACAACAGGATCCAACACTTTCACTACCTCAAACCCTTGAGACTCCGGCCCTGACACTGCCTGGATCCACAAAGACCTTCCCCTGAATTTAACCAACTCTTTGGGATCTTTTGGCCTAAGCCTGACTCAGGGATTCACATGGGCACAAAGCAAGAGCCATTTAAGCACAATATGCTGCAAAACTAGAACTTTCCTATTCATGTGGCATTATTCAAAGCTTTTTTCATGTCTGTGCAATTGGAAACAGTGGAAAATAAGACTTGGCCATAAATAAGGTCAAAGTAAGTGTAGACTAGAAGGGTTTGATCCTATACCTAAAGCAAGATTTCATTACAGGGATTGACAGCCTCAAACACTCATGCCAATGTTTTGGCCCTCCATAATTATTGTTGTGTCGTTTCTTACTACAGGAGTTGTGTGATGCACAGCAGAAGCTGTGTGACTGCCAGGTTCCTCATGACACAGAACCAGCAGGGAATCAAACATCGCCACATCCTTCTCCCTGGCTGGGCACACGGACGCACAGAAGGGCACCTCGCTCTGGCCAGCTGGTGCTTTTGCTGCATTCATGGGATTTTGGCATCAATCCCACATTCGGTTTTTCTCTCTCCCTCCATCTTCCCACAGGATATTCCCTTTGTGCAACTCTGAGTTTTGGCTCCATGCCTGCCTCCTCTACTTCTCCCACCTTGGAGCACTGATGAACAGGAGGTACCAATGGCTATTGCTTTGTTGCTGGAAGAGCTATTTTTGAGGAAAATGTAATTGGTTCTTAAAAAACAACAGAAGTACCTGAAATGCACTTTAAATATTTTCAGACAACTCTGGAGACTTGTCAGTGCTGTTAAAGCCTGGGGATAGGTGACAGGCAGAGCAGAATACCAGTGGGATCTGAGCTAATGGCGATAAATCTTGGGTAAAGAATTACTTGAGTTGTGAAAACATTGAAGAAGACCTAAGAAAATCAAAAGGCCCTCCTAGCTGCCATTTTTAGGGTTTTCTTTTAGGAAACAATGCCTAGTTTTGCCATATGGTCAGCTCACAACACATGTCACCACAGATCTCCTACCATCTTTTCCTTCCTGGTACACATTTCCTGTTTAATCAGGATTTTCCTTCCAGCTGCCACACACCTGTTACTGAAGGAGAGGAGCAAGTTTGTGGGGCCAGGATGAGTGAGAGTGGCACTGAAATAAAGGCTATACAAAGATAACTGTGAACATGAGGCCCTTCAGTAGTAATTCCTGAATGATACATCAGGGAGAAGACAGATAGATATGGAATAAACTGCAAAGAAGTAAAACAAGGTTATCATAGCTGAATCGGGAAATATCCCTAGAGGACAGCTAAGTGAGAGGGAAGAAGGTGGGATACTAAATTTGAAGGGCAAATCAGGGAGGAGTGGATTCAACATTAGAGTGAGTGAGTTTATGTTAGACTGGCACAGCAAGAAGTTGGGTCATGCAATGTGGTTATTGATCTCTTCCTTTCATGCTGCTCGGTGCTGAAATGCCCTGAATACAAATGGGGGCTTTTAATGGATTCCAGCTATTTTTAAGAAAAGTTTTGAATGTACAGTCACTTCTGAACCACCCACATGGGCACCCTGTGAGACCAATACCTGCAGCCATCAGGAGAGGAGAGGAGAGGAGAGGAGAGGAGAGGAGAGGAGAGGAGAGGAGAGGAGAGGAGA